>JARJLE010000339.1:0-58484 GCA_029289555.1 Mycena latifolia | reverse complement strand
CGCTCCTCCCTCCATGTCAGCTGACGAGCTTGGAGATCCGAGCCGTGACAGGAAGACGAACTTCTGCAATGTCTCGAGCATCTCCCTTCGTTGGAGACATTGGTCATTTGCGATTGCGAGGCAGCCAAGGGCAACTATGTGCTGATCACAGATAACTTCCTACGCCGACTCGTCTGGCGACCAGATGATCCGAGCCTTCAAGTCGTTCCCGCCTCTCATCCTTATGCTTGATCTCGCTCATGCAATTCTGCGACGATTCTTTGCGCGAGTTCCTCAACTCGCGGCTTCTTCTGGTCCTTGGGATACGGACCCGCTGGAGATGCAGGTCCTCTGGCTCCCGGGTCGTGAACGCGAACTCCCGACGGACTTTATTGAACGGTTCCCGCGCTCGGAAAACTCGGAGGAACGAAAGCTGATACTGAGGGTCGTGCCGTATTCGTAGTAAGCTCCTTCAAGCCGATGGTAATGCGATGAATTTAGGTCTCAGAAAAGACTTGCCGGTAGGGTGTCTTTTATTTCGTTTTTGTAAGTGTTTATCGATGCATCAGAGGGATTGAATTTTGGGGGAGTGGTTCAGATTCAGAGGGACTGGGAATGATTGGATGTGAGTCGGCGTAAGCAAAAGTAAGCTTAGGCGTGGAAGAAGCAAAATTAACACAAGCCAAAGAAGATGTGAATACGATTCGAGATGAACAGCATGTTCGTAGCACGGTCGTCGAAGTTTTGAACCACAAATATGTGAAACATTGGGCCCATGTCTACAGACGACGTTCAGTTCAAAAAGTGAATGCGCGCCACCGCCACTCTCCGGCACTCACCTCCCCGCGACAAGCTTCCTTTCAGTGGGGGTGCGTCCTAGCCAAGAAAAACAAAATGCCCGCCGCTTCATTAGTCCAACGAACCTCGAGGCACGTACCATGATTAAATCCCAGGGAACGCCAGGCGTCATCGAAAACCCTTCCACAAAAAAATACATCCTCTCCATTGCCAAGTCACTCGATACGATATCCACACCAGCCAAAAGTGATATGCCAGTGAGTGAGTTAGGAGAGCGCCCAACTAAATTCTTCCGAGCTGCGCAGCAGGCACATGTTCGTCGCTGGTGGCTGAAACTTGAAAGTTTCGAACCAAAAGGTCTGTATGTTAACTTAATTTAATTAACGCTTGCGGCGGAAGTCGCACGATCTAGAGCCAAAGGACAATGGTATCTTCAACGACACGACGAATGTAGGGCCCAGATAATTTGAGCCTGGCGCCGCCTCGTTTCGAAACATCTCTCTGCAGGGCCGGAGATGGGTGTGAAAATAAAAAATAAATCGCTGCAGCCCAACAACCAACCTCGCATTCCATGCCCACCCGTTCGTCATACGATGCATCCCAGGGAATAGCGCTTCGTCCCTGATCGAGGAGCACTAAATTCCAACATCAGAATCAAACACATTCCCAACACGTTTTCGAAGACTGGAAACTCAGACCAGCCTCGACGCTAGCTCATAGCTCACGCCCTGCAAGTTCAACATGAATCAGGGGAATTTCGAACTAAATGCGTCGAGGTGCGCGGCATGTTTACTAGGCCTCGGTCGTGGACGTCTGAGGTCCCTGCAACACAGACGAAGTCCAGGGATCTAATCCAAGACTCCATCCGAGTCGGCCTAAAATGCCGTCCGGGAGTTCAACGTTCAACCACGGCCCCTACTTCCAAAGGTGATCGATCTCACGGGTCGTAGGAGGAGCGGGTGTGCAGCCCCTTCCTGCGTCCCGCACTTTACGAAGTACTGATGAAATCATCAACTTGGGAGCGAAAAAAAAAAAAGAAGGAAAAAAAACCCGAGGAATTCAGATATCTGAGACCTAGAGAGGCGGTTGGGCTGAACCCACAGAAGGTGCTTCCACCCAAGTTCGACTCAGCGCAGAATATAATAAAATAAAATAAAAAACACATCTGAGGATTGATAACCTGACCTCAAGTCGAACGGGGACCTTCTGCCGAAACACCCGTGAGCCAGCAGCGGTAAATACAGCAGATGTACCAACCATTGTGCTATCAGGTCCTCCCTCCCTGTACCCTTTCTCATGGTACGGTACTGAGGAGCTAGACTGAAGACGACTCGGGAAAGATTGAATTCTTTACTAAAGATGGACGAGGGATGACGTGGGGCTTGAAAGACCGCTTGGGCAAACTCGTTGGGTACCTTCCCTAGAGAAGACTTCGGAACACAGATACGCTGCAGACTGCCTGTAGTCTCGCTTAGTCCAAGTCGACTGGAAGGACGATCTTGAGAATGACAAAATGACAACTTGAATGTGTGTCAATGGTAGCCGATAACTTGAAGCGCAGGTAACTCGACAAGAAACCTTAGTTCAGATGTCGACCAAAGCACAAGCAGACAATCCAGAAGGGTCTAGACGATGCGCAGCAAAAAGTCAAGTGAAAGACTAGGCCAAGAAATGAATTGGATCTCCGCCCGAAGATTGAGGCGCCTACTAGGCCCTGCGCCGATCCGCTAGCGATCACTAGCGCGCTAGTACCCAAATCAAGGTTTGCTGATGTATGAAGCCAGACTTTATTCACAAACTAGTCAAGGCGGGACTTCGGTGGATAAAAGGTCACTGGCAGAGAGGAGCCATATGAACGTAACACATTGCTGTGTGGCTCTCATGCTAAGTAGAATCAGGACAATTGTACGACAAAAGAACAGGTGCCATGAGATGGGTAAACAGCAGTAGAATATACATCCATAGCTTATACAGGACTACACTTCCAGAAACCAGCCTCTCCGTTGGAAGATACGACATTAAAGATAGCAAAGAGATAACGTCGAAGAATGGTGGACAACAAAATATAGCAGGGATAGCAGAATAACTGGCGACTAGACGCTAAGTTCGGGTGTCAGCAAACGGGCAACCACGATGCTTGAAAACTGACATAGAGGATTGCGCATTGGAAATATTGTGCTGAGAAACGAGCAAGTCATGCCTGGAAATAGGGTGAGTTGAAATTTGGTTGAAATACACTTTGGTTTAAATGATACACTTACCAGGGCTTAAGCCAACACTCGTGAGGATAATCTCCGTCTCGTTGATGTCATCCGTGTATTTCCGCTGACGTTCGGCCTCAACAATGAGCTGCCAACATAAGCCTTGTCCAATTCACATTGTCTGGCTGTAGATGAATACACACCTGGACGGCAGTCTGAAATTTTCTTGACGCTCTCGGCCCAGGATAGAATGTCGCGCGAGAGCATGCGATATTTATTCCACGTGAGAGTGGTAGTTTCCAACAGGCAGCATTGACTTATCGACGCAGATCGTTTGACTCTGCCGCGAAGGTAAGCACCGAACATGAAGCGAATGCCTGAATTCTACTCTAGCATCGAACCCCGTTCTCCGTCAAACGGAGGAGGTCCTCGGGCAGTGTAACTTCGCATTCCGTAAGATTTCTTCCACTTTCTGAACGAGGTTCTCCAATTGGCGCAGTTGGGTCGACGGGTGCTTTAGGTGAACGACGTAGACCAGGGCTAAGCAAGCGGTAATCACGAGCAATGTGTATCGGAGCGTATCGCTTGGAATCAAGGACAGGGAGCCCAGCAGAAGCGAGGATTGGAGTTGAGAGATGGGGTGTTGCGCATGGGGGGCACTGGGCCAGAAAACGGAAGGTATGCGGTGTATTTATATTGTCTGGAGGCACACCGTAACATTATTCTAAATTCGGATTCCGTGAAGTCGATCGAGATCTGCGCATGCATGCTCCTACAGTTTAGGAAGCCTTGATGGCGAGCAAGTCGGGAGACACATCAGAGGTTGATTAGAGGGCTTTTCTTTTCCAGATCCGTCAATCTTCCTTGAGCTTCTTTCATGGCTGTTGTGAAACACACCAGACACTGGAACTTTCCAGCGGGGGTTTTCTCTTCCATATCCATCATTTGTGAGGTGTCCGCCCAGCAAGAGCCAGCGAGACACTTAGGCGCCATCAATTCAGTACTTTAAGCGCTCACCCGTCCGCATTGATCACAGCCATGTTCAAAGTCACAGGAAGAACTTGAAGATAGACGCATCCATTGTCATCACAGGCGGCGGTGAGCAGGGACTATATATTACGGCGGCGCCGGGTTGACTGTTTTACTTGCTTCGCCTGTCACGTGACACAGCGCTGCCAACTCCGTTTTCTTCCGGCATCCATGCCAAAAATTCCCCCTCCTTGGTCCTCGGCCGCGATGCGTAGCATGTCTGTGAGAGCGGTGTCGGGGGGGCCCGGCCGCCAATTTCCCCTCGTTTGGCGACTTTTGCTGCAGAGGAACTGACCTGTCACTGAATCCTGACATCAGTGGAGCCCAAATGCCTTGCACGAAGATTTGCGCCCCAAAAAAACGAAGTTGATGCTCCGTGGCACTGCCTTGAATGCTGCGGACGGTCCGCGCTCTTAAAGTCCTTACCGCGCGCCCGACCTCGCGGCAGACCCGATTGAGTAAAGCGGGCCCACACTTCGGGTTCAGTACACGGATATGCGGTTAATAATGCTTGCGTGGCCTTACGCGCATGCATAATACATGCATTTGTGAGCACATTTCCTTCTTACAAACTCTCAAACCTAAAGTCGTTCTCGACCAATTTTCGAATGACCCACTTTCTCGAAAGCAAGTGAGGATCCCATTGTCATAGCAACTCCCCACTCCCAACCTAAGATCCTTCCGTCACTTGTGGTGCCGAAGCTAAACTCCGTGATTCTGACATGTGCTGTCGGAGTCTGCTCCCCCCCGCAAATGAAGTCCACCCATCTATTGCCTCCTCACACTATTTGCACTGCCTCGCAAAACGAGGCAAAAGTTCTACTGCGCGTCCCACGAGTTGTCGGGTTCGCCCGATGTCGCACCCCGCTGCGGCCCAAAGCCAAAAAAGGCGGTGTGCGTCCAAATGTCCAAATTAACGTTCGGTTTCCCAGGAGTCCCCAGGGCGACGCTATGGACATAGGTACATTCCTAAAACCTTGGCATGGTGAGTTAACATGACTGGTCTCCCCTGGTTCCTGTGCTTTAATTAACGTTCCTCTAGATTACTTCCGCGCCAGGCATGCACTGATCGTATACTTGATCCTGCAGATTGCCTCCGCAAACGTACCAATCTAATCATTGAATCAAACGCTGATCCTTGATGAGATTGAGTTCTCTCCGAATCGGAGCGCCCAACGATCGAGAGCCTCCTCCGTTTGGCCTCTACTAGCGTCTACTACATTTTAACGTCCACCCCAGGGCCCAGGCACGACGACAGCTCTCGGCGATCAAACTCGCCGGACGCCAATCTGCCCTGCCAATTGAAGGCCAACAATTTGATTCCGTATTCGCTGCTTTGACCGCCGCCCCTCGACAGTATGGCTAAATGCCTTGTACTATGGACGAGAAGGCACGCAGAGTTCTCCCTCCGTGATGAAGTCGACTCACTCTGAATTATCCGGATCCCAAAGTCCCTATCGTAAGGAATTCAGGGCTCGATATACATCTTCAGGCTCGGTGTCAATATGTACCAATGCGCATGCCAGCAGCAGGACAATAATACGAGGATGGACTGCACCACGCGGTACACATATGATGATTTGGTGTGTACCACAACTAACAATAGGGTGCTCTCCTCTCTATTCTTCGATCCAAACGAGGCGTACATGGCTAGATGATAGATGACCGTTGCAGTTGAATGTACACGGTGGACCGCGATGCGCGGATCCCCAGCGAATCAATGTGATATCAAGCGTATAATGATACTGCATATCTAACCAAATGCATCTAGATAGGCGACCAGAGGAAGGGAGGAAGGCCATCGCGTCTGTCCATCACGCCAGCCCTGCGCGGGGGAAGTCATGCAGAGGTCGGAGTGCGAGCTGTATGCCTGCCTGTGCCCGCTGAACAATCCCCCGACGCACATAGGCCCTTCGATTCGATCCCTACCATTGCGATTGACGGGATTGAACAGGATTGAACGATGCTCTTTGCGGAGCCGCTCTGAAGTTTGACACATTGCGTAATGATAAGAGAGGGAATTATGCGGAAAGATCTGAGTGGCCGAGTGGGAAGTGCACTGGGAAGTTAGACTACCAGTCTGCCTATGAATGGCAACAATATGGCGAGCACGTTGCCGTAGGCAGACTGGTACTCCTGTTGTTACAAAGGGGGTCAGATCGGGGTAACCGCTTATTACCAATCATCTTTGTAGCACTGGGAATCAAGTATTTGCGACGGGCAACGATGCAAACTGATACTTTACCCTGCTGTCAAGAGTTCTGTCTCTTCAGAATTTTGCAAGTTGGCCTGGGTGTTTCGCTATTCAACAAATTTGATGGTCAGTTTACGAGCATTTGCCAAATGATTGAGTCAGATTGACAAAAGATTGGTAGTCACCCGCCAAAAGATTGGTAATAAGCTGGAAGTCCGATCGGACCCCCCTGATAACCAACAGACTTCAACAAGTGAGGCATGAGCTTCATGTTGAAGTGTCTGTCGAGAGACTAGCAGACTGGTACAATTCGGAAAAGTTGATTGGAGCGGGCGCAGAGTTTAAATTTGTTTGTGTGCCACGCTCTGGGCTCAAATCTTCATATTTCATTTTGGTCAAAGCTGAGGAGTTGGATCTCATAGCAATTGCTTGCTTTTTGTCTCCTCAGAATTTTATTTTATGGCCCCAGGGTGCCCTAGCATCACCCCGAGTTTAATTGAGAAAGTGACTTTCTGGTCCGAGGGACCTTGATTTGATTTCTGGGGTTACCGTACCTAACTACTAGAGTCATGCGGCAGTACCAACAAATAAGTAGAGGGGGTGATAAGTAGTACACAGTCTGGGGTTTGCGAACAATTTTCTAATGCGGGAGAATGAGAGGAGAGGGATAACAATAGATGAAAAGATGTATACTATGCGGGGAAACCATGTTTATGGGAGGATGTGGTTGAGAGGTGGAGCTGGTGGTTTATGTGTATGGTGTAAGAGATTATTCATAAGTATAGTAAGAGGGGAGGTGGAAATAAAGAAAGAGAATGAGAGAAATAAATAGACAAACTTCAACTGGAAGGCGGAGAACGGAAACGATGGTGGCAGCGATGAAGGAAACAAGTGGCTTGAGCAGTTTGGGGTGCGACAAGAGGGATCAAACATTGATGGCTCCAAGGATCCCCGCTGAGTATGGGGCGAGCTGGAGAGGGGGGATGAAATCGATCCCAAGCAGGACAGTGAAGCAGGAAGTGAGCTCTAGTCTCGGAAGAGCCGTCACAGGCTAGACAGCGTGGGGAGTCTATCTGCTTGAGGCTAAATCTCCGCACGTTAAGAGACGAGAAGTCGGTCCAGAGCTGAGATATGATGGAGGTGGCAGCACGGGGAATGTCGGAGTTGTAGGGAGAATGTAAAATGAGGGAGGGAGGTGAGGCGTCGATTTGACGAAGGCCGTGACCAGTTTTCGATGCATCCCACAACACCCCCCAGTGCTGCAGAATATGTTCATTGATCCGGTGCTTGCAGGTAGTCAGTGAGACCAGGATGGAAGGCGATGGTTCGAGGAGTGTCGCTGCCTTGGCCGCGGAATCTGCCAGCTTGTTCCCAATGGTGCCAATATGAGCAGGGGTCCAGAGGTTTGTGATGTGAAGATCGGGCATCCGCTCGAGCGCACTCTGGACCAATTTGTCGTACTCAATCGCCCGAAACTGATCTGAACGGGGTTCAGTAGATTGAATGCTGTCCAGTGCCACACGGGACCGGGAACCGGTAATCGGCAAGTCTTTGGCACCCCTCTAGAATTTTAAACTCAGGCACGTTGATTGACACTTCCGAATTGTACCAGTCTGTCTACGGCAACGTGCTCGCCACATTGTTGCCATTTGTAGGCAGACTGGTGATGAGTCGACTGGGAAGTGATGTACCTTGGACGCGCCGATGCTGTGGAAGCGCAGGCTAAGAATACCACCAACATGGGAAAAAAACAGCTTGGACAATTGAGTGAGGTGGGTTCCAGCATTTTGCGAGGCGATGAAGCGAAGAAGCCAGAGCACCTAGAAAAAAACGTGAGCAACCGAACAGCTGTGGATCCTGTCAATACGAAAACGGGTCATGAATGATCAATGTGGCTAGAATCAGGAATCAGCTGCTCCCTTGCAGAGTTTGCTTGACCGTCTCAACTTGACGGTAAACCGCACGCATCCGGAACGCGTGATCGGGCAAACCTCGGATTCGAGACGAGCCCAGATTGAACCTAGAACCTACGTCGCGCGGCATGCGCTTGGGCAGTGCTCGGTGCGTAACCGTCCGCCTCAGGGTGCGGAGTAAGCCTGAACGACGCACCCGAAGTTGCCGTGGGCTCCATATGGCTAGAACCCGAAGCATACCCGCATACGTACCACCTGAGTTCATCAAAAACCTTTTCAGCGCTGACTGAAACGCACGGCTGATGCAGAGCGCGCTCGATATAAGTCGCTTGCTTACGACGCCCGCGTAAATGATGTCCCTCCCAGGAACACCGATGCCGTCCATCAGGCAGAAAACCACCTTGCTACGGTGCTATGCAGCGCTACGGTAGTAATCCATAGCACTCCCAGACTGCCATAGCAAGGTGGTCTCTTCCGGATGTCGGACGCCGTTCGAAGTGAGTCGACGCGAAGTGCGATTAATCAGCACTGAATGGGGAGCACATGGACGCGCAGCTCGACTGAACTTCCCCGCGCTTTTAATTATCTGTCCTGGAGGAGTCGCATGCGGCCGCATCTTCCCGGCCAGAGTGGACAATTTTTTTTGGGCCTTTGGTCGCATGCGCATGATGCGCCGTAAGGTTAGCGCGGGGACGGTGAATAATGCGCAGCGTCGGGCTTCATTAATTCTGGTACGTCCCGCAGGCGAAGACGACGCAGGTCGGTGGAGTGTGCCAGGTCAGCGTGGAAGTTTTGAACAAGTGAGTGACGCTGTTGTGACCATCAAATCCAAGTACGCACAAACAAGCAACGCTTGCGGCCAAAAAAGGATTTCATGGGAATTCGCCCAGAATACGCTCTGTTACGACGACGAGGGCTTTTGATAACGCCCGAGGTGTTCGAGAATATTTATCAGATGTATTTCGTTTCTTTTCCGGTCCATTCCGGTAAAAGAACCACAAATTAACATTTATACGACTTGTACACCGTTGAAAAATCTATTCTTTCCCCGCTACAGTATGGATGGCTTCATGATTCCCATCGCCTCTCCGTCGTCTGCGTGGAAGATTTGAAATATGCGGTTCGAGGTGTCCCTTCGCTTCGATGGTTACGGGGCGGTTCGGGTTCGGATCCAGAGTTGTTTGGATGGTCAGGTTGAAACCGCAGCGCGCCCGAAGAAGTGCAGATGATATTGAGGAGTTCAGCGAGGTGCTCGGGGTCATTGTAGAACTTGAGGGGCTTGACGAACTGGGGACGTCGAGGGTTGGTGGCAGTAACAGGTCGTTGCGGTGATGCATTTTGTCTTCGAAGGGGGCGTGGAGGGAATAGTCAAGTTTGCAACTGGTAGTACGTGACGAATATGGGTAGCCCGTTATGCGTGTTTGAAGGGCAGGTCGTGAAAGGTCGTCAAGGGTCGTAAATTGTCGGGTTGAAGTTCGCTGGCGCCGTTGCATGAGAGGTGCGCATTTTATACCCGCCCGCCGCACAGCCTCTGTGTCACCGTCGTGCTTCAGATTACTAGGGACACCGCTAGGTATGGCGACATCCGAGTTGCCATGGTGGTGGTATGCCCAAAGGGCAACTTTGATCGGCGAAGCTCGGAGGACCGAACCTGACCGAACGGAATTCACTTTTTGAAGAAGTGAGCTTTTTACGGTTACTCGCCCGCATTCTCCCGTCTACTAAAGTGTAAAGAAAATCCTAATATTGCACTAAATCTCAACTCCGGACCGGTGAGCTCTTTATGTTTTTCGCCCTCGTTCTCCCGTCTAGTAAGTGTATGAAATTGCACTAAATCTAAACTCCGGACATCAAACTCATTCGCGAATTGGTTTGCCAGGGACAAGTGCCCACATAACCAGCATCATGTCCAACATGGTAGCGCCTCTTAGGCTGTAGTTCAATTAGCCATAATCAACCACTGAAAAAACCACCCACATAGGCTCCGAGTCCAGACTCTTAGCCAAGAATTGAATTGGGTCTCTGCCCGAAGATTGAACATTGAAGCACCTATGCTTGACCTAGGCCCTGCGCCGGCATGCGCGCGTTCATAAAACGGCCAGGTTGTTGAAGTTGCGAACCGAAGCGTCGGCCGAAACTCCCTGCTTACAGATGAAGTCGCTGCGATCCAACTTGGAGGCTGAAGCGAACCTCCACGACAAAACGGCGTGATAACTTGTAAGACTCAGGATGTCTTACAAGCGCGTCGAGGGAGCTTGGATCTAAATACTTTCTACGTGCGGCATTTTTAGAGCACGCTGCTCGCCGATTGTTGAAATTTTGAACCACAAGGACCTTGAACTGTGAATAGAAGAGCCCCCCAAAAAAGAATTTGAGCATCATCTTCAAGCATGCCGGATGGGGGTCAAATAAATGGTATAGCATTGATTTAAGCTTTAGACCGTACGGAGGATGGGAAACGAGTCCGCGCAGAGGATTAGTGGGAGGTGAAGGCTAAAAAAAATACGAAGATGTACATGAATATTCGGACGCTGGGAATCGAACCCAGGCTTCCCGCCTACACACATTGTACACGAGGGAGCGCGGGTGTGCACCGTGCACAACGTCCGAGTTTCCATCCTCCTTCTGCACCTCGCTAAATGCGCCGTATTTTCAGCGTGTGGGCTGGCATATAGATGCCAGATGGGCGTCAAATAAATGTTGCAACATGTACATCGTGCAGAGGATGGGAAACGAGTCCGCGCAGAGGATTAGTGGGAGGTGAAGGCTAAAAAAAATACGAAGATGCAACCGAATATTCAGACGCTGGGAATCGAACCCAGAGCTCCCGCCTACACACATTGTCATTGTACCTCTAAGGAGCGCGGGTGTGCGCCGTGCACTACGTCCGAGCGTCCATCCTCCTTCTGCACCTGCGAGATTTTTCGGGGTGTGGTCGGTCTTGCATATAGATGTCAGATGGGATATTCTGGGAAAAGGACGAAAGACGGGAGGGGTGGATCCCGACAGCCCGGGCGCCGGTATGTGTGACCTGAAAGATGGCGAGTGGCTCGCATCGGTTCGACTCGGCGCAGAGTAAAATAAAATAAAAAGACATCAATATTGACATTGACATTGACATTGACGTACGACCTGACCCCGAGTCGAACGGGGACCCTCTGCCGAAACGTCTTCTACAAGCCGGTAGCTACAGTAGACGCACTAACCGTTGTGCTACCAGGTCCTTCCTCCTCATGCCCTGTCTTCAAGTAAGGTACGTACCGAGGAGCCAGACTGCAGACGACTCACCGAAAGATTGAATTTTTTTTAACGAAAGATGGATGACACAGCGGGCAAGTTGAACAGACTGCTTGGATTTTGAGCTGATAGGGAACCAAGAAAAAGAACGCAGAGCCGCGATGGGCGGATGCTGAGTCGAACCTAGATCTCTCGCTTTCAAGAAGGACTGGCAAGCGCGAAGTAGAAATGGGCAAAAGACCGCTGGCTATAATATGAGACACCGTCGGTGATCTGGGAAAGCTTGGAACCCGCCGGGAGTGCTTCCACCTCGGTTCGACTCTGCGCAGGATAAGTAAAATAAAAAAGGTACCCGATGAAGACCTGACCCCGAGTCGAACGGGGACCTTCTGCCGAAAAAATGCCCACTTGAGGTAAATGCAACAGATGCACTAACCATTGTGCTATCAGGTCCTTCTTCATTGTACTCTTTCTCGAAATAAGTTACTGAGGAGCTATGCGCACTGGAAACAACTCGCCGGAAAGATTGGATTCTTTACGAACAAATGGACGTGACATGGGGCTTGAAGTCTAAGACTGCTTGCGCAAACTCGTTGGGTAGTTCCCCTGGAGAAGACCTCGGAACGCAGATACGCTGTAGACTCGCTCGCTTAGTGGACGCTGAGCGGAAGGACGATCTTGGCAGAATGACAACTTGAATGTGTGTCAATGGCAGCCGATAACTTGAAACCAGGTAAGTCTCAGGTCAGATGTCGACCAAAGAGCAAGCAGACAATCCAGACGGGCCCTAGACCGCACAGAGCTAAAAGTTAGGAGGCAAGAAATGAATTGGATCTCCGCCCGAAGATTGAAACGCCTAGGCCTTGCGCCGATCGTCTACATCTCCCGCCCATCATGTCCTCCGAGCCCATGCACAGTCCGCCCGTCTACTCCAACATGCACCGCGACTCGGGAACCCTGCGCTCAGCGCTGAAGCACACCTCGAGCCCACCGCTCACGAGCCGCTCCGCGTCGCCGACCTCCCTCGTCTCCCCCGTCCTCGCATCGTCCCCGCCGCTCCCCTCGCCCTCGCCGCACCTGTCGCACATCTTCTCGCCCACCGCCCCGGGGTACACGCCCAAGGTCTCGTTCGACACGTTCGAGAATCCCGCGGCGTCCATGTTCTCGTTCACGCTGCAGGTCAAGAGCGCCGGGTACGCGCGCACGCGCAGCACGCGTGTCTTCCTGTGCGCCGCGGGGCCCGACGAGAGCGGGCGGGAGGCGCTCGACTGGTCGCTCGAGGCGCTCGTCCAGGACGGCGACGAGCTCATCGTGTGCCGCGGCGTCGACGAGGATGCGTTTGGTGTGTCCCCGACCTGCGATCTGCGCATCGTCTAACTTCACGGGTGTAGAGAAGGACCACAACTCGGTGCGGGAGGAGGCGCGGCAGCTCATGCTGCAGATGCAAGAGAAGAGCGTCGAGTATGATCCGGAACGCAAGGTCCGCCTCTCCCTCCTCTCCCTCTCTCCCTTCTCATCCCTTGCCATCGACGCTGACGGACACGCGCAGCTCTCGCTCATCCTCGAGTACATCCCGGGCCGCATCACCAACACGCTCGACCGCCTCATCGCCCTCTACCGCCCCGACAGCGTCGTCGTCGGCACACGCGGCAAGAAGGCATGGCAGGCCATGAGCATGATGGGAAAGGGCGGGATTGGGAGTGTTAGCAAGTGAGTGCGTGGATCGTGAGGAGGGCCTTCGGGCCCCGCAGGGAATGCCTTCCCGCGAGCGGAGCGAGGAGCCGCAGGCGGGACGTCGAGCCCTTCGGGCGCCGCAGGCGTTCTATACTCGGGCCCCGCAGGGAATGCCTTCCCGCGAGCGCCAGCGAGGAGCCGCAGGCGGGACATTGAGCGAGGGCTTCGGGCGCCACAGGCAGTCCCTCCCTCGGGCGCTGCAGGCGGGCTATCCTCCGCGCCCTTGCCCTCCTACCCTCCTTCCCTCCTCGTATCCTCTTCCCTCCTCTTCCTCCTCTCCCTCCCTCCCGCCTTCTCGTATCCTCTCGCATCCTCTCACGAGACTAACGGCCCCGCCCACAGATACTGCCTGACGCACTCGCCGGTGCCGATCATCGTCGTGCGGCCGGAGCGCAAGGTGAAGAAGGCGGTCGAGAAGCGGCGCGCGGACCCCAAGCGCGGGACGCACTTTGATTCGGAGGGGTGCGTGTTGTCTTTTTCGCTTGCTTGCTTCATTCCCGTGTTCTCCGCACCTGCCACCGCCTGCCGCACTTGCCACCGCCTCCCTGTCGTTCCTTGCTCTCGGTATCGGTATCGCTCCCTGCCTCCCGTGCTCCACCACCCTCCTTCCCTCCTTCCCGACTCCCTCACTCCCCTGGTTCCCCTCCTCTGCCGCTGCTATCACTCCCTCCTTCCATACCTGCGTTTTCCTCTTCTTCGCTTCCTTCCCTCCTTCATTTCCTTGTCACCCTGTCTGGAGCGGCTCCCTACGCCATCGCTCCCTCGCCTGCCTATCGCTACTCCCGGCTGCCGCGCTCCCTCACTTCCTCACTCCTTCCTTCCCTCCCCTGCCCTTCCTTCCCAGGCCTCACTCCCCGCCCCCGCCCCCTGTTCTCTTGCTGTCTATGGCGACGCTCCGCTGCGCGACTGCCGGCTGAGTGGCGACGCGCCTTCTGCTGCTATCACTTCCTCCTCCCCTCCCTGCCTCCCCTCCCCTCCCCCGCCCCTCGCTCTGTTGTCGATGTCGGCGCCGACCGCATTCCCTGCCTTCTCGCTCCCCCCTTTCCTGCTCCCTTCCCTCACGCCCTCCCTGCCCCCGCCTCGCTCCCTCGCCCCCCTCCTTCCTGTAGTCTCCTCATCTCTATCGACCGACGCTGATATCTTTTTGACAAAGGGACCGCATCCCCCCGCCGATGACGCGCCACGCCAAGACGTACAACGTGGTGGCGAGCGTGCCGCTCGGCGCCAAGGGCGGGTGAGGCCCTCCTCTCCGTGCCTTCCCGTTTCGCGCTTCCTGGCCGGGGGGATCCCCCGCTATCTATGCTACTGTATGTAATGTTATCGCAGGTCGAATCGATATCGAATGTGGGCTTGTAGGATTAATGACTCTGAGCGGAGGGCAGGGGAGGGGAGGGGGGGGAGGGAGCAAGGAGGCGTGTATTATGTTATTTTATTTCTACGTTACTTATTGGGCACCCCACGTCGCTGAATATATTGGTCTAGATCTCTAGAGATTGATTTGTTGGTAGCGGCCCGGGCGTGAATGACGAGGGTGAGGACTACGGGATCGAGTCCACGATCTTTCTTCGCGGTGTCTCCGACGACAGGATGGGCGTTCTTCGTGGCAAGGATAGATAGAGCCAATCCATTGCCTGGGCGGCCGAGCCGCGGACAAGGACGTGTATCACACTTGCAATGCGAGCTTGAAAAGCGGACATCCGCGGAATACTATCTGCTGCTGAAAGAACACGTACGGACTCGGAGTGCCGTATGATCACGCTGGCAACTAAACGAATTGAATTGACGTGAATGAGAAAAGGCTAGCTTGAAGATGATTTACTGAAGTGAGGGAGGTGGGAGGTTTCACCAGTGAGAGGGGGACGCGTATCTGAAGTGCGTCCATGTAGATGGAGCATATTAATCCCAGAGATGCCTCTGTGGAGCCAAGTTACAAACAACTCAAACAGTAAATGCGCTTGAAAGGCTGCTCTCGGCGGTGTGGTGTTCAGCTTGGATCTAAGCGTAGGCACCGGCACATGTGCTCCATTTGTGGATCCCGTTTTGGGACATTTAAGTAGAAAGCCTATAATTTCCTGGCCCGGGGGCCGATTGGTATTCAATTCGGATCCCCAGGCGCGCAGTGTGTTCTCGGCCGATTCGGAGGTACTACTCTCGCATGTTTCGAAACAAGACCGCGTTTGTAGGCATGGACCGTTCATAATGTCAACACCCGTGCTATGAACATGCGGCGTACCTCGCATCGTATTTAGATCTCCCAATTTTGGCTGGTGCGAATTTAGAGCTTTCAGAAAGACCTGCCGGTGGAGGCAAGGGTTTTTATGTCGTGTTGGAAGTGTTTATGAATGGAAGTGATTCAGAGGGACTGGCGCGATTGGGATGTGATTCGGGGAACGATTATGTATGTGCCGTGGACGATGCACATTCGAACATTCGGCGTGAAGGAGCTTGCTACTAGTAGGAATACGGCGCAAGCCTCAGCACTAGCTTTCGTTGCTCCGAGTCTTCCGAGCGCGGGAACCGGTCAATGAAGTCCGTCGGTAATTCGCGTTCACGACCGGGGAGCCAAAGGATCTGCACGTCGAAGGGACACTTGTCCCAACGACCGGGAGGAAGGCGCGAGCTGAGGAACTCGCACAAGGAATCGTCGCGGAATTGCATGAGTGAGATCAAACATAAGGATGAGAGGCGGGGAACGACTTGAAGGCTCGGATCGTCTGGCCGCCAGACGAGTCGGCGCAGGAGGTTATCTGTGATCAGCATATGGTTGCCCTCGGCTGCCTCGCAATCGCAAATGACCAATGTCTCCAACGAGGGGAGATGCTCGAGACATTGCAGCAGCTCGTCTTCCTGGATCACGGCTCGGATCTCCAAGCTCGTCAAGCTGGCATGTAGGGAGGAGCGTGATGCAAAGGCCAAGAAGTGCTGCTGTGGCCAGGGACTAGGTGACCCAGTAATTTTGCGACCGATCCGAAGCTCGGATAAACGGGGCAAAGTGAGCCGTTCCAAAATTGCGCCGAAAATCGTCTGTGCGTGCAGTTGAAAGGGGCCGAAAATGTTGAATTCAAGGACCAGGGTCGAGATGTTGGAGGTTACTGGTTGTAGAATGAACGGGAAAATGGTGGACGGAACATCGACCTCGAGAGTATAGCGAGCGTTGGATATAAGAGGGAGAATGTCAAAGCCGATAGAAAGTTGGACCAGATTCCTGGGGGTGAATGAAACGTCGAGGAGCTGGCCCCATGGCAGCGGTGCGAGTCTCGATGGCCATCGAGTTAATTTGAGATGTGTCAATCTCGGCACGATGTCGAAAATGTCATCTCCGAGTCCAGATTCGTGCGCCAGCACCTCCCTGGTATTGGAGTGGAGTTCAAGACGCTCCAGCAGTAACAGGTTTCCCCGCGCACTAGCGAGAAACCGGATAGACTTTGGATGGATCCAAAGCCAGATACGCTTCCATCGCCGGGCGTGCTGGCTGATTAGTTCCAATAGTGGCTGCTCAATTGAATCGCCAGGCCAAACCGCAATCTCCAGGGTCAAAGGGACCTCCACCCCGCGTTCAAGGGAAGATGCAACGAGGCCCAGCAGGGTATCCGAAGATAAAGGGGAGTTGTTCCAACAGATGGTGTCCGCTACTATGGTAGACCACAACATCGGGGTGTCCATGACTACACCGTGCCAGCGCGAACAAACCTGGAAGAGACATCAGAAATAGGGAAGCCAGCGCAGGAGAACCAACTAACTTGAGACGGTCGCAGAAGATATGTCTTGGCCAGTCGCTCCAATTCCTCTTGTGGTGTTGTTTCGTCTGAAATTGTATCGGCAGCAGGTGGAGCGCACATGTCGAAAATGTCGACCAATAATTCCGTGGGGAGACAGCGGACTGGCGATAGTGCGCTCCGGCATCCATCTGCATAGGACTCCAGGAGATCTCGATCCGACCGTAGTGTAGCGAGGGTTTCCTGTAGTCGTCGAATTTCTTTGTCGTAGCGTGTAAGCTCGGACGGTGCCTCGGCGATGACTGCACGAATACTGTCAAAATGCACGGCTGACGAGTTAGACCGTATGATGTCGCGAAGCTGGTTGATTTGGGCGGGAGTGGGAAGGAGATGCGACTTCTTGAAGGCGCAATTATCGCACAGCTTGAGTGACATCGGCGCTCGGGCAGAGAAAGACGAGGAAAGGCGAGTCTCGGAGTGGAGGTGCCCCGTAAAGAAATGAAGATGTTTCGAATGTCTATCAGCGGTTATAAACCTATGGGTTTATCGCCGTTTTCAATTGGAGAAGTCGCGATTACGGGAGGTGGAAGTTTGAAAGAAGAGTGGTTTGTTTGGACCGGAAGCGGCCCGGCGGCATAGGCCAAATCTTGGGCCAAATTGATGTGAACAATCACGCTTTTGCCTCCTAGACTGTCAGTGGACAAGAAAAGGTGATGCGGGCGGAGCGCGAGAGCTTCATGTCCTCCACCAACTGGTCAAAGAAATTCTGCTTGCGATCGCCGGCCGAATCCCACAGTCCTTACCGCGAACTGATCGGCAGTAAGCAATTAACTGTTATAAAATTTGCGTCCCAATTTATATCCAGTTCCAGGCATATGTGCTTGTACGTTGAACGTACTGACGACCATCAAAGCCTGCCAAACCACGGAATCTCATCCGACCACTGGCAGCGAATCCTGTGCAGCATGATCGGAGCCTCATCCGCAACATAGCGCTACACCCGTTGGGCGGAAGTGAAGCCGTCGGAGGTGTCAAAATGCAACCGCAAATTGACTGCGCAGCACTACTAGTAGAGCTGCATTTGTGTATTTAACTGGCGACGTTTAGTGAATCAACACCATCCAAAACTCCCAAACTCAATCCAACCAACTCCTGACCTCTTCGTCACAACCAATCTATCAGTTTATCATCCATGGCCGTCCCGCAAAGCTTCTCGATGCTCGATATCAGCGGAAAGTTCTCCATGGTTCGTACCAGGGCTCCACATCACCGAACATATTTCCAAACCTAAATCGCCTGGTGCAGAACAAGACGCTCACCGACACAAACGCGACTGACACGATCCTGAAGGCGCAGGGCGTCGGGATGCTCAAGCGACAGGTTGCGAACCACGTCTCGCCCACGATCCAAATCAGGCACTCCAAGGACGCCGCCGGCGTCGAGCACCTCGAGATCGAGGCGGTGCGTATTCGCCACTGCCGCTGTGCCCTCACAACTCTTTAACTCATTACTTTTATTTTGGGATGGCAGCGCATCTCGGGCGGGCCTATGCCCAAGCCAGAAACACGCACGCTGACGTGGACGGAGCAGACGATCGAGTCGCCGCTCTTCGGGAGTATCGTCGCCCGCACGCGGTAAGCATCCCACCCTCCCTGTGCTCGTTCAATCCGTGTATAACATCTCTTTCCTTCGGTTTAGGCGCGCCACGGCGGAGGGGTTGGGTGACGAGTTCCTCTCGACCGGCTGGACGCCCGACACACTTGAGGCAGGGCTCATCGAGATGGAGATGAAGGGCGATAAGTGGACGCTTGTGCAGGTGCGTCTACTCAGCCCTCGCATATGTCACCCAATCCCCCGCTGATTCATCCTTCTCCTTTCCTCCTTTTTTCCCTTCTTTTTTTGGCACACACGCAGACGTGGGGCATCGAAGAGGTGAACGGCGAGCGGCGCCACACGCGGCACCTGCGGTGCACGGGCGCAAAGGGCGAGGTCGTCCAGGTGCGGTTTGTGTATGACTTCGGTGCGTGCTGCATTTTGTCTTTATCTGGAGGCGGCGAGATTAAAAACTGAATCGATGACGACAGCTGGCCCGCTCTAAATGTAACGCGACCTGGGCCGGTTGGGTTGAGGTTGGAAATTTGGAGATTGAACAAATTGAACCAACCATGTGGAATAATTTGATACGAGTGTGTATTTTCGGGGAAAATTCTATTGAGAAACCCGGTTGCAGACAGAAGCCCTGCCGCTTTAGGAAATTCCGTAGAAATCCTTGCCAAAGTTTAATGAGAAGCCCTGTAGGAATATTTTCACGGCGACCAAGCCGTCAATGGAGTTTGAAAGTGCCTGGCTGCTATTTGGCCGTTTCAACTCTCAACATCCCGGCGCTCTTGAGCCCTGCATTTGATCCCGTGATAAAAGCCCGTTGGGCTTGCACTTTATAGGATACGTACTATACTGTAGGTTGACTGTAATGAGGCTCAATTAGCTGCAATACAGACATCCTGCCTGGTTTACATCCCAACTATGTATAGTACGCAACATACCCCCGAGTGGTCAACATTGAATCATTGAACAATAAATGAGGCTAGCATTTTTCACTGGCACAGGAAAAGTAGAGCAAAGTTGAATTCTGGACAGTCCCCGGCTCCTCTGGACCTTAGCACAACTCAAGCATAACTCAGGGAATTTATTCTACGCAGTAGTCAATCCACATGTTCATCTGCATCCCTGGGGTTTCCAGGAACCGGGTTTCTAGATAACAAAGTCACAAACCGACAAGAAACCGACGGGTTTCTCAATAGAATTATCCTATTTTCGGGGGTTAGATCTTGGCAATCTAGATTAAATTTATGCTTCTCGCAAGGACCCTGAGATCAGTATGCCTCTATGTAGGCATCGCGCCTTCAACAAGTTGAAGTGTTGAACAACGTGATCTGCTCACCGTCAACATGCCGACAAGCCGAGGTTGGTTTGACTCGGTTACAGCTGTCATGGGATTTAAAAAGAATGTTTACGCTAATCTAATCGACTGTGCGCGCCGATACCCTGCTCGAGCAGGATGGGCCGACTTTCTGCGCGCTAGCAGCTGGAGCCTGGAGAAACCTAAGCTCGCGGAGATTGCCGTCGGGCCGAAACTTTCAAGCTCCGCTCTCTCGATCGCCGCGAGACGTATACTTGGTCCTTGCTTCAAGCTTGGTCCCGTCGGGGGATGGTGCGTCCGCCGCTTAAGGCCCAAGCACACAATACTGGGCTGAGCTCTATTGTGTTGCCAGCATCACAAAGCTCGCTTGGGCCGCCAGTCTCTTCACGCGTCATTACGAAGATACTTATTCCCTCGTTGTTCCCTCGGGCGTACGTCAGAAACTGAGCTTCACGCGTCACTATTTTTGTGCCTTACCCGCCTTAGTTATCTCATTACCTCTTACCCTTCTTGAAAGTCGTAGCTATCTTCCCGGTTTTCTCTCCTCCCTCACCTCGCTACACTTTTCCCTCTTCTCCTCCAGCCCACCCTCCTCAATTTCCCCTTCGGTATTTAGTGATGTCCGTGGCTTGACTTCAAGCCAAGAAGCCAAAGCCCTGGCTTTGCAAAGCCAATCCAAGCCACAGTCTTTCGACAGCGCTTTGGCTTTGGCTTAAAATGTGGGAAGCCAAAAGCCAGGGCTGCAAGCCCTGGCTTTGACCGGCTAAATTCCGCCCTCAGCAGGGTTTTATCTGGCTGAAGTTCTGGAGTTGGTGCATGTAGACTGTGTCTCCTCCCCGCTTTGAAATCCTCCATTCCAGGTACTTTTCTGGGCCGACAATTTAGTACACTACGACCGAAGATTTCAATGGCATGCGAAGTCATGTGTCTGTTGAACCTTCGACAAAATAACCTCGGCCACGCCTTAAAAGCAATGAGGTGTCAAGAATCGTTCTCTGAGTAGTGCCCTCTGAGTGCATATCATAGGCGTAAATGGCTATTCTACCAGGTCCTTCACCTGAAATGGCAGCATAAAAGAATTTCTACAACAAGCCATGGCTTGAGCCAAAGCCCAGTGAAGCCAGACCAAAGCCAAGCCAAGCCAAAGACATCACTAGGCCGCCGCAAAGGTACTTATCATACTCGATTGCGTAAATTCATTCAGGCTCGCTGTCGATCTCTGTCAGCAGCCACTGTTGGAATATCAAGCCGCTACGCAGACTCGGCATCGATAGTGTGGTAGCGGCGGGCTCGGACATCGGACGTTGCCACACCGGACAGCCAGCACGACGCCGCCGGTGATACAGTGACTAACCCACAAGCGAAACAACATGTGAGAGCGAAACGCAGGGTAGTTTCGCTACTTTGAGGTCACCCACAGATTCAAAATTTTGGGATTGGAGCGGAATTTGATTCATTTGTATTCGTACATGTCAGTCCATACGATGCTCTCTTTCAGTGTGGAGTCATGTAAGTGAGGTTTTCAAAGTCTTTGATTACGAATATAGTCACCCGGAATGCTCAAGTTCGGCGGATGAGGCACAATCACCGATCTTTCAGCGTTTCGCTCTCACGTTGGCCAAATTTAGCCTCCCGACAAAATGCGCTCGTTCTCAACGAAAACAGAATCAAATTGCATGAACCTTTCTGCTGGCCAGTACCACGGAAGCATATCTATTCACCCATAAAAAAACTTTGACCAAAATCCGTCCGTGTGGTGCGCGAAAGGGCCCCATCCTTGAGTGTTTCGCTCGTGGGTAAGCCACTGTAATCTATTTCCTTTCATTCCCCTTGTAGAATAAAAGCCCCAGCAAATTACTCCAGCACCTCAGACGTTTTTCTACGCTCTTGTGCAACGGCTGAGGTGAGTTTCATTCTTCCAGAGTTACATTTCTTCCTTTGCCTAGCTATCTGTTATTTTCTAGGTGAATATAGATGTTGTTCTACACTCTTGTGCAACGGTTGAGCTATCACTGCGTTCCGACCCCCGTAGTCACAGGTCTGACTCGCATGTCCTAGTGTGGTCTACCTGGGGTTACCTCCGCCGATCCCAGTAGGGCTCGTAGTCAGGGTGTCTGACATCCATGTCCTACCCCATTGGGTCATGCCCTGACTACGTGGCTATCTATACCTTCGTCAATCCCCGTAGTCCTACCTCGCCTTGATGTTGCCTACTTGGTCTACGGACTCGGCCTCGACTACATCCCTATTTGACCTTGCCGCTGTTTTCTTTTTCAGGGTCCTGGTGATGCCGCAAAGAGGTTATTAATATGACAGAAATGAGAAGAGGTGAGGTCAGCGATCACGGCTTGCCGACTGATCCGAGGCCCGAACAGGTGCAAATTCAATTTAAGCGATGTTCAACTCTTTTTCCACTCCCAGCAGTGATGGCAGGACGCGCCACTGTTACCATGCACAAAGTGGTTGGGCAAGAGCATAATCATAGGAAACCCACCTATGTCTACACCAGTAGGCAGGCTCAGACGTAGGCAGACCAAGGCCGACCCAAGTAGGCAGATGTAGGCGCAACATCGACAGACCTTGCCTACGGGCCTACACTCACGTAGTCAGACATCTCTGACTACCCTCTGACTACAGAAGCAGTCACACCCTCTGACTATGGAGGGTCGGAACGCAGTGTATCTATTATTATATAGCGATCAGCACCGTTGTCGTTTTCTAACAACCAGCCCCTTCATGAATCACTTCGCGGCGTCGTGTCTTCAACAAGTTGAACCAACAGGCCGAGGTTGGTTTTGACATCGGTTACGGCTGTCAATCTCTGTCAGCAGCCACCTTCAACAGGCTTCATGAATCACTTTTTGTGTTATCCTTCAAGGTGTCCCCCTTCACCAAACAGCTCTACCAATAGCCCATGGCGAGCCCCGCCAATGGAACTGGCGATAATACCGCAGCCACTGGGGGATTCCTTGCATCTTTCAGTTTCAGCAATAATCTCGTCGAAATCAGCGCGCTCACGGCACTGATCGGCTCGAGCGTCGCTGAATCCCTCATATTGGGAAATCGCGGAGCAGCGGGCATCGCATGGGCCGCGACGAGCGCGTTTGGCACCATATCGGTCGTAAAGGCATGCTTTTGTGGCGCCAACGGCGGGTGGTTGCGCGAGACGCTGGGGATCCGCACGACGTCGTCTGATTTGGCGGTGGGGCTGGAACTCCCGCACGATTCCGCCCTGGCGGCCAAGGTTCGACGGAATATTGGAGAGCCGTTGGCGATATTCTGTCATGCAACGCCGGTGCGTTTCTGGTTCAAGGATGAGAAGGGGGAGAGCGACCGACTCCGTCTCGCAGGATGCAACTGGCACCGGCAAAGGCCCCAAATCACACAAGGGGAAAGTGGGATGGAGCGACGTCTACGCGTTGGATCATTCCACTTCCCTTATGCTCCGACGTGTTCCAGACACGGCCGTTGGGAGCCCGCTCCAGGTGTTCACCTACGGGAACTACACCTTCTTCCGGCCGTATAGCCGGTTCCAAGTACCCGCCATCATGCTGTCTTCCGCTAAATTAGTGGAAGTATATATTCTCTGGGCGCACGGTTCCTTCATTCTGGGGATCGCGTCGGCCACGCCGTGGGCCTTTTTCTTCATCGGCGCCATGATAATGCAGGTCCAAGAAATACTGCTGGGTCGGCATCCTGAGCCCGAGATGGGCACTTTGGATATCATCGCGGGGCACCTTCCGATGGTGAGCCGTCAGGGCGGGCGACGGAAGGTCATATTAGGTGCTGCTGAGAATCCAAAAACGTCCGTGCTTTGGGGGATTTTCTGGGCCACAGGCGCGTTGGTATCGACGACATCCATCATACTATCCTACATCATCATGGCCGAGCAACCGCGCTCCGTAGTGTTCATCTGGGCGGGGTTCCAGCTCCTCTGGCTCACAGTCCGCATCCTTATCTACCACCTCGCCGATCCAGCGAACCCCATGGCCTTGCGGATACTAGTAGTGCGACCGTGGCCCAGTCTTCCCGCCCAGCTCAAGGAGCGCGTCATCGACCTGACCTTCGCGTTGGCCCAGTGCCAGAGCATGATCCATCCGCGCGGGCAGCCCCAATACGCCGACGACACGTTTTCCACTAGCGAGCTGACGCTGGTCTCGGATGGGATCAAGCCCCCCAACTTGTACCCCCTACCTGACGTCCACCCACACTCTTTTCCCGTCGAGATCAAGGCTGTTTTCGGAGACACGGCGCTGTCCAGCGCGATGTGGATTACAGGGTCAAATGCGACGCCGATGGATCTGTACGACAGCTGCATCGTCGTATTTTCGATTCGCCAATCGAACCACGCCGCATCGCCGCGCCGGTCTGTCGCGGTTCCCGCCGCACGAGTTCTAAGTGACCCCATGACAAAGTTCGACGCGGAGAACATCATGTCCACCTATGTTCCGAAAGGCGCGCCGAATGGGGGGTCCGGGTTGATATGGTGGTACTGGATCCCGTGCCGGATGGGTCTTTGGCTGCAGATTCAGGTTCCGGTGCGGGCGAAGACATCGGGTATCCACCAGGCGGACGTGCGCACTGACGCCCAGGTTTCTGCCTTGCTTGCTGCGGGAACACTGAATATTGGGCTGAGGGATGTTGACGAAGTGAAGGGCGTCGTGGCTTTGTCTAGGAAGGCGCGAGAGGCATGCCTGGAACTTCTCAGCTGACGGACAGCAAGTAAATATTAATATATCTAGTCATATATTTTGGGTTTTGTTTTTTTAATGGGGCGGGAGTGGAGTCGCGAGTCTTTCGGGGCCCGAGCATAGAACGCCTGCGGCGCCCGAAGGGGAGACTCGCGCGTGCGCGAGAGAGCTCGCTGATGCTCGCGGGAAGGGACTGCCTGCGGCGCCCGAAGGCCCGCTCGCAGGGCCCTTCGGGCCCTGCTCGCGAAAAGAGGACCACGCACTCACTTGCTAACACTCCCAATCCCGCCCTTTCTCATCATGCTCATCGCCTGCCATGCCTTCTTTCCGCGTGTGCCGACGACGACGGAACGCGCGTGCTGCGCGTGCGCGCGTACCCGGCGTTCTTGACCTGCAGCGTGAACGAGAACATGGACGCCGCGGGGTTCTCGAACGTGTCGAACGAGACCTTGGGCGTGTACCCCGGCGCGGTGGGCGAGAAGATGTGCGACAGGTGCGGCGAGGGCGAGGGGAGCGGCGGGGGACGATGCGAGGACGGGGGAGATGAGCGAAGTGGGCGACGCGGAGCGGCTGGTCAGCGGCGGGCTCGACGTATGTTTCAGCGCTGAGCGCAGGGTGCCCGAGTCGCGGTGCATGTTGGAGTAGACGGGCGGACTGTGCATGGGCTCGGAGGACATGCCAGTGATGGGCGGGAGATCTAGATGATCGGCGCAGGGCCTAGGCGCTTCAAGCTTCGGGCGGAGATCCAATTCATTTTTTACCTCCAAACTTTTAGCTCTGCACGGTCTGGGTCCGTCTGGATTGTCTGCTTGCTCTTTGGTCGACATCTGACCAGAGAGTTACCCGGTTTCAAGTTATGCGGCTGCCATTGACACACATTCAAGTTGTCATTTGGTCCTTCCACTCAACGTCCACTAAGCGAGCGAGACTACAGCGTATCTGCGTTCCGAAGTGTTCTCCAGGGAAACTGCCCAGCGAGTTTGCGGTCTTTCAAGCTTCAAGCCTCACGTCATCCCCTGTCGGTTTTTCGTAAAGAATCCAATCTTTCCGGCAAGTTGTCTTCAGTTTACATAGCTCCTTGGTAGCTTATGTTGAGAAGGAGTATAAGGAGGGATGGCCTGGTAGCGCAACGGTTAGTGCATCTGCTGTACTTATGTGTTATTTTGTAGACCTTCAGCAGAAGGTCGTTCGACTCGGAGTTCAGGTCATATATCCTCGTCGGTATCTTTTTTACTTGAGTCGAACTGAGGTGGAAGCACTTCCGGGAGGTTTCAATCTTTTTCAGGTCACCAATGGTCTCTGATATTATGGCCAGCGGTCTTTTGGCTTCGCACTTGGCAGTCCTTGAAAACCGGAGATCTAGGTTCGGCTCCCTATCGCGCCTCTGCGTTCTTTTTCCTTTTCCTCGATTTCCTCTCAGCTCATAATTTGCCTCTCGAGAAGCAGTCTGTCAACTTCGCGCTGTGTCAGACATCTTTCGTAAAGAATTCAACCTTTCGGTGAGTTGTCTTCAGTCTAGCTCCTCGGTACCTTACTTTGATAAAGGATGGATGGAGGGACGACCTGATAGCACAATGGTTAGTGCGTCTGCTGTATTTGTATGCTATTCTCACTCCTTCAGTAGAAAGTCCCTCGTTCGACTCGGGGTCAGGTCATTTATGGAGAGGGTTGTTTTTATTTTACATATCCTGCGCTGACTCGAACTGAAGTGGTCTTCCGGAGCGTTCAGCCCCTCCGCCATCTTTCCGGTCCCACATATTGTCGCCGCCCGGGTTGGGCTCCCGTCTTTTTTCCTTTTCCCAGAATATTACTCTCCTCGGGACCTCTAGATATATTATGCTTTTCAAAGAGTTCGTGGCCCTCACGCCGGGTGCAGGCTCACGATGGATCTCGATATTCTGGTGCTCCGGGATGAGAACTCGGACGTCGTGCACACCCGCTCTTCTTGCCTCTTGAAGAACCTGAAGCCTAGGCTCGACTCCCAGCGTCCGAATACTCATGCGCGTCTTCGTATTTTTAGCCTTCAATTAATTTTTAGTCTCACTAATCCTCTGCATAGACTTGGTTCGGTTCCCTTCCACCGTACGCCGCAGGCTTCAACTAATGTTCCGACATTTATTTGACTCCCGTCCGGCATGGTTGCAGATGATGCTCCATTAATTATTATTATTTTGGCTCTTCCATTTAAGATCGCACTGCATTTAGTGAGGTGCAGAAGGAGGATGGAAACTTCGACGTGGTGCACGGTGCACACCTGCTCTCCTTCGCGATTCCCCATCATAATGCGTAGGCGGGAGCTCTGGTTCGATTCCCAGCGTCCGAATATTCAGATGGGTCTTCGTTTTTTTTTTTAGCCTTCAATCAATTTTATTCTCACTAATCTTCTGCGCAGACTTCGGTTCCCCTCCACCACGCCCATCTGGCATTTATATGCAAGACCACCACACGCTGAAAATTTCGCGCATTTAATGAGGTGCGGAACGAGGATGGAAACTCGGACGTGGTGCACGGTGCACACCCGCTGTCGGTTGTGTTGCACTGTTGTAATGTGTAGGCGGGAGTTCTGGGTTCGACTCCCAGCGTCCGAATATTCATCGGCGTTTCATATTTTTAGCCTTCAATCAATTTTACTCTCACTAATCCTCTGCGCAGACTCGTTTTTTCCCCGTCCTCCGTACAACGTACACCGATGTTGCAACATTTATCTGACGCCGATCTGGCATCTATATGCAAACCCACACCCTAAAAATCTCGCGCATTTAATGAGGTGCAGGACGAGGATGAGAAACTCGGCCGCGGTGCACGGTGCACACCCGCGCTCCGTAGTGTACAATGTGTGTAGGCGGGAGCTCTGGGTTCGATACCCAGCGTCCGAATACTCATGCGCGTCTTCGTATTTTTTTTTGGCCTTCAATCAACTTCCTCTCACTAATCCTCTGCGCAGACCCGTTTCCCATCCTCCGTACGGTGTAGGCTTAAACTAATGTTCCGACATTTATTTGACGCCGTTCGGCATGATTGAAGATGATGTTCAATTTTTTTCCCTTTGGCTCTTCTATTCACAGTTCAAGGTCATTGTGGCTCATATATAATTTCAACGATCGGCGTGCAGGGTGCTCTAAAAATGCCGCGCATAGAAAGTATTTAGTTGCAAGCTCCTTCGACGCGCTTCTAAGATATTACCCTGAGTCTTACGAGTTATCCCGCCGTTTCGTTGAATATTACTCGTGGAGCTTCGCTTCAACCTCAAAGTTGGATCGCAGCGACTTCGTCTGTACGCAGGATGCGATTCACAACTTCAACCGCCGTGTTGTATACATGTGAACATGTGCATGCTGCTCACCGCGGAAGTATTTAGTCTGGCGCTCCCTTGACGTATTACTCAATTTTGGCTGGTATGGATAAATTCAAGTTGATTTCGAGTTTCAAGGGCCGAGAAAGACCTGGAGGGAACGCGGTCTATTTCGTTTTTGCGGTCGATTTCAGAGTCAAGTTAGTAATGGCCTGCATGCTTCGAACCGGGACCTGTCTCTGAGTCTTATTTCATGTCCTTGGATATATTATCTCTCTCTTTATAAAATTAAGGCTGTCTGTCCGAAAACTTCCAAACTCCGATTTTGGCTCATCAGCCTTGAGACCGGAGAATATCAGCTTTAAAATTCGGAAGAGGTGAAACGCTGCGCAGCACGTGACAGTCGCGTCGCGTCTTCCGGGCTGGCTTCAAATTGAGGATTTCCTGCCGGCATGAAGCATATCAACTCAGATATGAGTCAGAAACAAACCCACAAGATAAGCTGGAGGCAGACCTCAGAACTTCGGAAAGGAGAGGACGGACCACGGAGCGGTCCGTCCTCTGCTTCAAGTTGTCAGGATTAAAAGAGAAATAATGGAACTGGGTTCCATGTTGTCCGAAACTCTGAGGAATTGCTGAAGGTGTTCAAGTGCCAAGGAGTCTTGAGGTTGAATTAGGCTGTTTATGAAGTTCAGCTCTTCAGAGAATTATAAATATCATTCAATGTCCAAAGTCCAAGTGGGTCAAACAAAACTGGTAGCGGGCTGTGCCGCTTGTCGGCCTTACCCGCTTTATCAAAGCTGCCCTTTGGGCATACCACCACCATGGCAACTCGGATGTCACCATACCCAGCGGCGTCCCTAGTAATCTGAAGCACGACAGTGACACAGAGGCTGTGCGGCGGGCGGGTCCTATAAAATGCGCACCTCTCATGCAACGGCGCCAGCGAACTTCAACTCGAAAATTTACGACCCTTGACGACCTTGACGACCTGCCCTTCAAGCGCATAGCGGGCTGACCATAATATTCGTCACATACTACCAGTTACAAACTCGACTATTTCCTCCACGCCCCCTTCGAGCACAAAATGCATCACAGCGACGACCTGTTGCTGCCACCAACCCTCGACGCTCCCAGTTCGGCAAGCTCTTCAAGCTCTAAAATGACCTCGAGCGACTCGTTGAGCTCCTCCATATTATCTGCACTTCGTCGGGCGCGCTGCGGTTTCAACCTGACCATCCAAACAGCTCTGGATCCGAATCCGAACCGCCCCGTAACCATCGAAGCGAAAGGACACCTCGAACCGCATATTTCAAAACTTCCACGCAGACGACGGAGAGGCGATGGGAATCATGAAGCCATTCATACTGTAACGGAGAAGGAATAGATTTTTCAACGGTGTTTGAAGTCGTATAAATGTGGTTCCGGAATGGACCGGAAAATAAAGGAAATACAGCTTAAAACATGTCCTCGAGCTTCCGCGTTATTGAAAACCCTCTCGTTCGTAATAGGCGGATTCTAGACGAATTCCCCAAGAATTCCTTTTTTGGCTGTGGGTGTTATTTATTTGTACTTGGATTTGATGGTGACAACAGCGTCACTCTCTTGTTCAAACTTCCACGCTGTTTTGACACACTCCACCGACTTACGTCGTCTTCGCCTGCGGGACGTACCAGAATTAATGAAGCCCGACATGCCCGACGCTGCACATTATTCACCGTCGCCGCGAACCTTGAGGGCCGAGGCGTATGCAACCAAAGGATTTTGACAACTGTGGCCGGGATGACGTGGCTCCATGCGACTCCTCCACGACAGACAATGACAAGTTCGGGGAAGTTCAGTCGGGCTCATTCATCCTCCGAGCTGCGCGCCCATGTGCTCCCTATTCAATCGCACTTCGCGTCGACTCACTTCAAGTTCGAACGGCGTCCGACGGCGTCGGTGTTCCTGGGAGGGACATCATTTACGCATCGTAAGCAAGCGACTTATATCGAGCGTGCTCTGCATCCCGCCGTGCGTTTCAGTCAGCCGCTGAAAAGTTTTTAGATGAACTCGGCCCTCGGGCGGGTGTTTCCCGAAACGTCGGCTGGGAGGCCGAAGATGACGTATGCGGGTATGCGTCGGGTTCGAACCGCGGCAACTTCGGATGCGTCGTTCAGGCTTGCTCCGCACCTCGAGGCGGGACGGTTACGCACCGAGCACTGCCAAGCGCATGCCGCGTGACGTAGGTGATTGTCTAGGTTCATTCTGGGCTTGTTTCGAATCCGAGGTTTGCCCGATCACGCGTTCCGGATGCGTGCGGTTTACCGTCAAGCAAGCTCTGCAAGGAAGCAGCTGATTCCTGCACGCTGATCATTCATGGCCCGTTTTCGTATTGACAATGACAGGATCCACTGGTGGTCTGGCTTGTTCGCTTCATCGCCTCGCAAAATTCTGGAACCCACCCCGCTCAATTGTCCGAGCCGCTTTTTACCATGTTGGTGGTATTCTTAGCCTGCGCTTCCACAGCATCGCATCCAAGATTCATCGCTTCCCACTGCACTTCACACTCCCAGCCACTCCCACTCAGATCTTTCCGCATAATTCCCACTCTTGTCATTGCGTGCTTCTGAGCATTGACAATGTGTCAATCAGCTCCGCAAAGCGCATCGGTCAATCCTGTTCAGTCCTGTCAATCGCACTGCCGCCCCTCGACAGTGTGGGCGAATGGCCTTGTACTATGGACGAGAAGGCACGCAGAGTTCTCTCTCCGTGATGAAGTCGACTCACTCGGAATAATCCGGATCCCAAAGTCCCTATCGTAAGGGATTCGGGGCTCGATATACATCTTCAGGCTCGGTGCCAATACTAATGCGCATGCCAGCAGCAAGACAATAATAACGAGGATGAAAAGGTGCACCACGCGGTACCCATATTGCGCGTGGGCGAGTTCATTTTGTTGGATCTTTTTTTGTTTGATGATTGAGTGTGCCACAGCTAACAATAAGGCCCTCTCCTCTCCATTCTTCGGTCCGAAAGAGGCGCCCAATTATAGATATGCGTACATGGCTAGATGCAGACGACCGTTGCGGTTGAATGTTCATGGTGGACCGCGATGCGCGGATCCCTAGCGAATCGATGTGATATCAAGCGTATAATGATACTGCATATCTAACCAAATGCATCTAGATAGGCGACCAGAGGAGAGGAAGGCAGCATCTGTCCATCGCGCCTGTCCATCGCGCCAGCCTTGCGCGGGGAAGTCATGCAGAGTCGGAGTGCGAGCTGTATGCTTGCCTGTGCCCGCTGAACAATCCCCCCGACCGATCTGATGCGCACATTACTTTCCTGTTGGCTGGGTACTGGTCAAAGCAGCGAATAAGTACGAAATCAAATTGTTGGCCTTAACGCATTTGGCAATTGGCGTGACTAGATTGGCGCCCGAGTATGATCACTTGATGATCACTTAGTGACTGAGAGCTGGGGTGGGCGCTAAAATGTAGTAGACGCCAAACGGGAACGGCTATTCGATCGCTGGGCGCTCCGATTCGGAGAGAATTGAATCAAGGATCAGCACTTGATTCAATGATTAGATTGGTATGTTTGCGGAGGCAATCTACGGGGATATCGTCTGGCGGCGCCGAAGTAATCTTGAGGATCCGATGGACCAGAAGAGGCCCTCGGTCACTACCTTTCGAGCTGGTCCGTTTTTTGCCCAAGGAAATCGCCATTTTACTTAGTCTCTCTTGACAGACGCTTCATCGATTCCAACTCGTTCCTCGTTCGATAAACATTTTACTCTATGAAATTTCGGTTTCGGAGCCTGTTTTACTCTATTTCGGACCAACATTTGGGGCGAAAATGGCCAAATTTTCTCTCACAGCGGTATTTTCGCATATTTGAGTCGCCGCTGTTCATCGCATCGTTGCTGGAACAGTTTTCTCCTAGAAAAAAAGAACCTTCCCCCTTCACTGCGTCCACGGATGCACCAAAAAAAATCTCGCGCTTCGCGCGACTTACTCTATGTCAGACGGGCCTCAGCCCTTTCCGATCTGATTTACTCTATCTGGCGGACTTGTTGGGGGTCATTTTGAGGGCCTGATTTACTCTATCCCGGACCTCCTCGAAAGGTAGTGGCCTCAGAAGATCGAATCCACTGGGGCATCAATTCTCCAGAGAGATGCCGGGTAGAACCGCCGCTGGTCGGTGATTGTTGAGTGTGCCGAATCCTGCCGTTGTGCCGTCTCCCGTCACTACAGCAGCCTCCAGCTTGCTAGTCAGTTCCAACGAACCCTTCATTTTATTTATTCATGCTGTCGCTGGATAGTGCCGCAGAGGTTTCTCAGAGGTCAAGTTCGAAAATTGAATTTCTGGGGTGGAATCGTGGGCCATCAGTTATTCGCCTTGCCGAGACAATGCCGAGGGGGGCAGCCCAGTTAACGGTCATTGCCTTGCAGACATGGTCGCTCTCTTTCATGACCCTAAAACATGCATTGCTCCTACCAATGTCGTATGAGATTTTTTTACATTGACTAGTCCTAACTATTCCGTCCCATTCCCCGACGGCTGACCTCGCGCTAGGTCTGGGCCTTACTTTCCTCGTGCTGCTGAAGATATCATTGTCCTTTGGCTTTAGATCGTGCGACTTCGGCCGCAAGCGTTCATTTTATTACATAAATTTGCAGGCCTTTGTGGTTCGAAATTTTCGACCACCAGCAACGAACATGCGGCGCAGCTCTGAAGAATTTAGGTGGGCCCTCCCTTAGTTAACCCACTCGTACCACTTTTGACTGGTGTGGATATCGTATCAAGTCTGAGAGACACTTGAAGAGGATGTGATTTCTGTTTGGGATTTAATCATGATACGTGCCTTGAGGTTCGTTGGACTAATGAAGCGGCGGCATTTTATTCTTCTTGGCTAGGATGCACCCAACCCGCTGAAAGGAAGCTTGTCGCGGGCAAGTGAGTGTCGGAGTGGTGGTGGCGCGCAGTGTATTCTCAGTCCTCGGCCGAGTTGCCTATTCGCTTTTTGAAACTGGACCTCGTCTGTACAGTAGATACAGTAGACATGAACCCAATGTTTCATGTCTTTGTGGTTCAAAACCTCGACGACCGTGCTACGAACATGCTGGGTATCTCGAATCGTATTTACATCTCCCTTGGCTTGTGTCAATTTTGGCTGCGATGAATTTAGGTCTCAGAAAGACTTGCCGGTAGGGAATGTGGTTTTATTTCATTTTTGGACATGTTTATATAGTGATAAGTTGGAGGGAATGAGTTTTGGGAAGCGATTGAGAGAGATTAGGAACGATTCGAATGCGAGTCGGAGTAGAATTATGCGTGCGGTGTGGAAGATGAACATCGGCATGAAGTGGCGTCCTAGGAATACGGCGCAACCTTCAGCACTAGCTTTCGTTCCTCCAAGTTTTCCGAGCGCGGGAACCGTTCAATGAAATCCGTCGATAATTCACGGTCACGACCCGGGAGCCAAAAGACCTTTATATGCAGCGGGCCCTTATCCCAAGGACCAGGAAGAAGGCGCGAGGTGAGGAGCTCACACAAAGAATCGTCGCGGAATTGGATGAAGGAGATCAAGCATAAGGACGAGAGGCGGGGAGCGACTTGAAGGCTCAGATCGTCTGGTCGCCAGACGAGTCGGCGCAGGAGGTTACCTGTGATCAGTACATGGTTCAAGCCCTCGGCAGCCTCGCAATCGCAAATGATCAATGTCTCCAGCGAGGGGAGATGCTCGAGACATTGCAGCAGCTCGTCTTCCTGGATCACGGCTCGGATCTCCAGGCTCGTCAAGCTGACATGTAGGGAGGAGCGTGATGCAAAGACCAAGAAGTGCTGCTGCGGCCAGGGACTAGGTGACCCAGCACTTTTGCAAACGACCCGAAGCTCGGATAAACAGGGCAAAGTGAGCCGTTCCAAAATTTCGGGGAAAATCGTCTGTGGCGGCATTTGATGGGGGCCGGTGATGAATTCAAGGACCAGCGCGGAGATGTTGGAGGTTACTGGTTGTAGAACGAAAGGGGAAATGGTGGACGGAACATCGACCTCGAGAGTATAGCGAGCGTTGGATATGAGAGTGAGGATGTCGAAGCCAAGAGAAAACTGGCCCAGATCCCTGGGGGTGAGTGACACGTCGAGTAGTTGGCCCCATGGCAGCGGTGGGGGCTTCAAAGGCCACCGAATTAATTTGAGATGCATCAATTGCGGCGCGATGTCGAAAATTTCATCTCCGAGTCCAGATTCGGGCCCCGGCACCTTCCTGGTATTGGAGTGGAGTTCCAGGTGTTCGAGCAGAAACAAGTTTCCTCGCGCACTAGCGAGAAACCGGATTGACTTTGGATGAATCCAAAGGTAGATGCTCTTCCATCGCCGGGCGTGCTGGCTGATCAGTTCCAATAGTGGCTGCTCATTTGAATCGCGAGGCCAAACCGCAATGTCCAGGGTCAGCGGGACGTCTACCCCGCGTTCAAGGGAGGACGCAACGAGGCCCAGCAGTGTATCCGAAGATAAAGGGGGTTTCTTCCAACAGGTGGTGTCCGCGACTATGGTAGACCACAGCGTCGGAGTGTCCATGACTACACCGTGCCAGCGCGAGCAAACCTGGAAGAGAGATCAGAAATCGGCAAGCGAGCGCAGAGGGGCCAACTAACCTGAGACGGTCGCAGAAGATACGTCTTGGCCAATCGTTCCAATTCCTCTGGTGGTGTTGTTTCGTCTGAGACTGTATCGGCACCAGGTGGAGTGCACATGTCGAAAATAGCGGCCAATAATTCCGCGGGGAGCCGCCGCACTGGCGCAAACACGCTCCGGCATCCATCTGCATAGGACTCTAGGATAGCTCGATCCGACCTTAGCACGGCGAGGGTATTCTGTAAGCGCTGAATTTCTTTGTCGTAGCGTGCGACCTCGGAGGGTTCCTCGACGATAAATGCACGAAAGGTATTGCCAGATATCTCGGAAGGCGAAGAGTTGGAGCGTATGATGTCGCGGAGTTGGTTGAGTTGGGCGGGAGTGGGAAGGAGATGCGACTTCTGGAAGCTGCAATTATCGCACTGCTTGATTGACATCGCGACGGAGAAAGACGAGAGAAACTGAAACGATTCTCGCAGAGGTGCCACGTAAAAAAAATGATGGATAACGAAGTCGCAATTCCGGGCAAATTCCGGGAGGTGGAAGTTTGACAGAAGGGTGGCTTTATTTGGATAAGCCAAACTGATGAGAACGACTCGGTTGCCTCCCGCCACGGATCAACCACGGACCAACTCCCGCCGTCTAACCTCCCGCGAAACGTCCCGAGAAGATGGACTCAGCGTACTTATCCTTGATATCCGCCGAGCTTCGAGGACGAATTCCACCATCCAGACAACTCGGGGAAAGCTTCGAATTTCAATTGACTGTCAATTTCCCTGAGGTCGGAAAAGTCTCGGAATTGCCCGTCCTTGAAATTCTCGAAGGGTTGTGAACTCCATAGATGCAGCCCGGGGTACCAGTGTATATACGAATCCCGCACATCTCACTCCGAGACTCAGACTGCGTCAGAATGCTGTGCATACTTGGGCCGTCGGAGTCCACAACCTCGGGCCCAACCAACTCCGACGCACGCCGCGCAGGATACGCGGTCATTCATCGAGCGGCTGTCATCTGCGCACGGTCATCCGGGCCAAATGCTAATCGACGCTACCCCAGGTTGACGTTCTGCACAGCCTGCGCCACGGCGGCCCATCCACCGTCGGAATCCGATGGGTGTCCGGCGAAGATATTTAACAGCGAAATCTGTGACCCTACCCCATTTTCTCCCGTCATGGCCGTCCCACCACATTTCACAACCCTCGATCTCAGCGGCAGATTTATCTTGGTGCGGTGCTCGAGTATATTCCCATGTCCGCGTCGGCTTACATTGAACAAATCATGCGTAGAACCAACCTCTCAGCGACGCTGCGGCAGACGTGCTGGAACAGCAGGGGGTCACAGAGCCGGAGATGCGCCACGCAATTCTATGCGGGGGCCTTTCTTTCAATCACTACAAGAACGACGACGGGGACGAGCGAATTTGGGTCTCGCAAGTACGTAGGTCCCTCCGGGCCTGCTGACCTTCATTAAAGCGCCTAACAGGAGGTAGAGGGTCGTTTAAAAATTGCAGATGAGGAGTGGGCATTGGATTGGCGGGAGCGCGCGAGGGACGACCCGTTCTTTGGGCCGGTCGTTGGCAGGATACGGTGCAGATAGTCCTGCTCTTCAAATTGTCCTGTGCTCATCGCTTTTAAACTACACAGGCGCGTTAAGACGCACGGGCTCGAGCCTCGATTCCTGAGGAGGGGCTGGACAGCAGACACGCTAAAGTATGGGGTGCTACATTACCACGTCTGCGGCCGCGGGTGGAACGTGGTTGAGGTAGGTGTCCGCTTCCAGTTCCATCTTGCCTTCTGAGATCTAAAATATATACTTGCGCTTCAGACGTGGGGCATAGAAGAAGTCGAGGGGCAGCGGCGGTTTGCGCGACACGTCGAGTTTACGGGGTCCAATAGGAATGTCGAAGCACATCTTGTGTATGATTATAGTGCGTGCATCTTTTTCTCTTTGGCCGGACGTGTCGGACACTGACCCGAGCGCAGTGGAAGGACTTTAGAACCATTCTATACTCCCGGCCGTAATCAAATAAATTATCACAACTGTCCATGAGAATTGCTTCATGTCTGTATACACATCTACCTGTTCCTTATTGGGACTCCGGCAGGAATATACTCTTCCTCCTCCGTCCTTGGAATCATATTTCATTCGAACCTTCAGGTTGACATAGACGGCCGCTTCCAAAAGAAAACAAGAATCTTTAGACTAATTATTCTACCCAGGCCCCAACTTTGAGTATCGCATGAGGTTTCACATCCCATTCTTCTTTCAATTTCGAGAACCGTGCCGAATCCAAGAATCGTGCAAGAAACTCCAATTCGCGTTGACGGCGAGGGAGCCAAAAGACATATATCTCGAGCGGTTTGTCTTCCGTACCGCGCGAGTCGATGAGCTCCCATAAGCAATCGTCGGAAAAGTGCATTAGGGAAATCAAACATAAGGATCTGAGTCGGGGAACAAGGTCCATACCATCGTTGGGTCTCCAGACGAGTCGGCGCAAAAGCTTGTCGGTGATCACGACATGGCCATCCTCGTAGTCGTCACATTCCGGAATGATCAACTCCTCCAACGAGATTAGCAGCTCGAGGCATTGCACAAGCTCGTCCTCCTGGATCACAGCATCGATTTGTAATGCTGTCAGGCAATCGCACAGTGAAGAACGCGAGGCAAAGGATAGGAAATAGGTTTGATTCCAGAGAAGTGGTGGTCCGTCCGAGGGCCGAAGGACCCAAAACTTGTGTAAACGGGGCAAAGTGAGGCATCCAAGCAGTGTCTCGACAACGGAGTCTGTGAGTTCGATTGGAGCTGGCGTGGAGTACGATGGACAATGCCAAGATGTCTGAGGTTACTGGGTTCAAAACCAAGGGGAGGATGACGGACGAAATATTGACTGTGAGATTATAGCGAACATCGTTCGAGAGAAGAGGGAGGATGTCAAAGCCAACGGAAAGTTCGTCAGAGTCGGAGTTGTCGAATGCCACTTTGCGGAGTTGGCCCCAAGGGAGTGTCGGCAATCCGGCAGACCACCCAAACAATGAGACATCCACAAGTCTGGGCGCGATCTCAAAAATCTGCCTTGCCGATTGGCCGGCGCTGAAGATACCGGACGGAAGTTTAAGACGTTCGAGTAACCGCAAGTTCCCCCGCGCACCAGCGAGAAATGCCAGAGATTCCTGAGGGATACACAAGTAAATATCCTTACACCGACTGGCGTGCCGACTGATCAGTTCCAATAGCGGGCGTTCCTTTGAGTCACCCTCTTGGATACCAACAGATAGCGTCAGGGGGAAGTCCCCGCGTTCAAGGGACAGCGCAACGAGGCCCAGCAGGGTATCCGAAGATACAGGACATTCGTCCCAACAGACGGTATCTACTACCGGGGTGGACCACAACATCGGGGTGCCCATGACAACACTGTGCCAGCGCGAGCAAACCTGGAAGGGATATCAGAGATTGAGGGGCGAGCGCAGAGAAAAAACTATAAGGCTAACCTGAGATAGCTGCAATAGATAACTCTTGGCCAGTCGCTCGATTTCTTCTTCCGGGGGCGTCGTGTCTGACAGATGATGTGCACTGCGTGGAGTGCACTTGTCGAAGATGTCGACTAATAATTCCGTCGGGAGGCGCCGTACTGGCGAAATACGCTCCGACATTCGTCTGAAAATGACTCTATGACAGCTCGTTCAGACCGTAGCGTATCGAGGGCTTCCTGCAGTCGCTGAATTTCTTCGTCGTATCGTGCAAGCTGCGAGGGTGCCTCGGCGATGAATGAGCGGAAACTGGATGTCTCGGGAGTGAAAGAGTTGGAGCGTGTGATGTAGCGGAGCTGGCTGATTTGCGCGGGGTTGGGAAGGAGATGTGACTTCTGGAGCGGGCTTTCGCCGCAATTATTGCACAGTGACATCGTCGCGACGGCAAGAGAAAACGCCGATGGCGAAGTCCCTGAGGAACTCGAGAGCTCTGGAATGCCTTGAGCGCGGTTTTAAAAAGCCAGCGTTTATCGTCGCTTTCGAAGTCGTGACATGTGGTCGAGGATGGTGAAAGCGCGGACTGTTTGAATCGGAAGGAAGTGCCAAGCTGATGGACAACTCGGAGATTGACCTCGGATCATATTGGGATCATATCTTGCCTCCTGCATCCACCCCCCGCGACCGAGCCCACCTCGAAGTCCGAGCGGATGGCCCCCAGCCAGTCGACCCCTCAGCACGCTGTCATCCCGCTCTCCCCAATTATTCAGCTGCCTTCCGAGCTCCTCGCCCAGATATTCGACCTTCACTGGCTTTCATTCACTCCGGCTTTTGAAGATATCGCCGGCCTGACTTGCGCGTCTTCTCAGACCGAGATTTGCCGTCTCGCCCATGCCCCATTGCTCTCATTGTCCCAGGTCTGCTCGCGGTGGCATACCATCGCCCTGGGAACCCCCTCGTTATGGCGGGAAATTCAGCTCGACAATGTCCTCTGGGACACCTCCGAGTCGAGCCACATCGATAAAGTTTTGGAATTGCTCAAATCCGCTTTAGCGCGTGGCAGAAATTCGTCGCTCACCGTCATGATGATCTGCGATGTTGACAAGCCGCCTTTTTATCCGGCACTCCAACTCCTCACGGCGCACTCGGAGCGATGGCAGATCGCTTCACTCAAATGCCCTATGACTGTCATCGACGCCTTCTCTGGTGTCAAGGGCAGACTGCCCCGCTTAGAAAACCTCGAACTCGAAATCTGGGACGATGAATCGCGCGAGTTGGATATTTTAGAGGTTGTTCCTAGATTGGAGCGCCTCGCTTTCGGTGGCCCACTAGTTGCCATTTCGAAGTTACCCATCGGGCAGCTAAACTCGTTCTCGTGCCTTGACATGTTGTCGGTCGAGGCACCGATGGTTATGTCCGTGATGACACAACTGAAGCGCAGTGCAGAGTTTCGCCTGGATTTGGAAATTTGGCATGAGGACCCGTCTCAGGTCTTCGATGTCAATATACCGCCCCTTACCTCAAACATCTCCAGCATCACGATTGAAGTCCTGGAGACTTTCATCCCTGCGCAGTGCAGGCATACCTTGGGCGAGATTTTCGCAAACCTCACCCTGCCCGCTCTCGAGGACCTGAAACTGAAATCGGAGCAATATCCGCATCTCCCTCTACCATGGCCGCACAATGATTTTCTCTCCCTCTGTGCGCGCTCCTCTTTCCATATTCATCTGCGGTCCCTCCAACTGCATCATGTTATCGTCACGGAGGGCGAGCTTCTGGAATGTCTGTCCAACCTGCCCTCTTTGGAACGGCTTACCATGTCAGATCACCAGGCTGTCGGGGACAAGGGAGCAGACCAGCTCCTGATCACCGACACCCTGCTCACAGCACTCACTCCAAAACTCAGCAAACCCGATCTCGTTCCCCTCCTCCGTTACCTTGAATGTTCGTCCCTCCTCCAATTCGACGACCAGGTCTTCCTCGAATTCCTGTCATCCCGGAGCGCTGGTTGTCGCAATACGACGAAAGATCCATTTCAAAGCGCGATGTTCTGGTTACACGGTCATCGTCGAGCACTCAAGCCGGATGTCATTTCACAAATAACTGATCTTCGAGCTCGAAAAGAACTGGTGTTTCTTTTCTGCTCGCAGCGTCGTGCGCTGAAATACAAGGGATGATCCTTTTTCTGCCGCGCATAGGATTTATGTTTGGTGGGTCGCTAACATCTGCGGGTTCGGCTTCATTACTTACTTCTTCGGATTAGGAATCTTGAACGCTACCGATCATATCATTATCGTATTATATTGGTTCAATGAACTGAGTCCTCTGCGCAGGAATCCACGGAATTTAGGGACATGCGATGTAATTAAAGTACCTCCTTGCAATGAGAAACGAGAAAGAACGACGAGTAATCCATTTGGAAGTTTCTTTCTACTTGGTTCATTGAGATTTAGACGCAGCGAAGAGTTGAACGTCACAATCAATGTCACATCACCTCACCTCATGCATCCTACACTGAAGCTCCAAAACCTCTCGCAGCTTGGCCCTTCTCATGAGGTACATGCACCGAATTCTGCGTGCCTCAACACTTTCTTACCCTGCCTCTCAGAGGCTAGCCAGATCCGCTGCGACCGGATCGCTGGAAGCCTTGCGCCAAGTCGCTCTTATATCCACAGACCATCCTCGACCAGATCTTCTCGCTCCCGTATTCTTTGCAAATCTAGATCCACTTGGGATTCCCAGTCCAGCCCTATTGAAAGCATCCTCATCCCCCATCGACTCTCCGATCCCGCGCGCTATCCTCTCATTAAAAGCTCTGTCCGCTCGCAATGCAGATGGTGGAGAACTGGTGTTGGCGACAGACGCCGTTCCAGACGTTTGGCCTCGAGTTTGGAAATGGATACAGCTTCTTGACCGCCACCGGGAAGACCTCGGGAACGTGAATCCGTTCTCCGCGACCGACTCGTATGCTATCTATTGCGCAATCATCTTGCGTCTACAGGATCACAAGGAAACCAGAGATGTTATATATGCAACTTCTGGTGTACGCGATGTCATCACCAGGGGCTGGAATATCTTTCTGGACAACAAACGCAGTCCCGACGCCGATGTTTCCAACGTGTGCCGGTTTATACTGGAGGACACCGTCTCGCCCATTAATATCGATGGAATCATGATGGGGGCGGGTGGAAACATCACATATCTCGCCAGACTCTTTGTTGCGCATCTAAATTTCGCCATCCCCGGCCCCGAGTCTCCGGTGTCGAGCGAAACTCAACTGCTCCTCCGCGGAGTCATCCGCTTATTGGACGAAATAAACTACCGCAACGAGCTCTGGAACTCAGCGCTCTTATCGGAGGGCATCGTCGAGTCTCTGGTCCATACCATGCGATGCCTGGCTGTGTCAACCGTCGACGGTGCAGACACTATGCTAGGTGACTGCTTCACCATTTTAGTCCGCCTCCTTGATGTTACCCGTCGGCACCAGTATATCGTCGACACTTTAAAGGCTGGCCTTCTTCATGCCATTGTACTATGCCGGTCTTTCATCATTGGCGTGAAGTTCTTCCTGACTGTTCTCTTACCTCGATCCACGGTCTATTACTCGGTTCTAAGGCAACTCGACGCAGAACTGGATACAGTGCAACAACTCACAGAGACTGCTCGCTTTCGGGCCTCAGAAACACTCGAAAGTTGGGCGAAGTTTATGGATTTCGCAGCAACTCGTCTCGAGATAATGAAACGCTACGATAATGGCGATTGGTTGTCTGGGAGGAATTGTGACAACTTAAACGTCTGTATTTTGCCCAAGTTTTGTTTTACCTGCATGCTCACAAAATTTAAATAGTGTGGAAAGCTTATGAGAACACCAGATCAGCAGCGGTGTTCGCGTTGCGGTACATTCTATTATTGTTCGAAAGAATGCCAGACGGTCGATTGGAAAGAAGGCGGACACCGAAAAGTTTGCGCGCGCTTGCATTCACTCCTTTTGAGTAAGGATCGCGACGCATTTCCACCGTCTAGTTCTCACCGGTCCCTAGACGATCCTGAAACTGTCAGTACGCGCGACAGATCGTTCCTGTGGGCCTTAGCCACGTACGACTACCTGACGAATAAACCGAGTTTATATGTCAAGAGGGTCTCCATCACGAACAAATATCCAAACCAAATGCTGTTTAGCGTTCTGGACTACACAGCGGGCGCCGTTGAGACCGGCGTGCGACTACTTCAAGCGATAAAGCCTGATCCTCCTAGCTTTCGTGCGCTTTGGGAGGACAGTGTGTCGCGGGCCTCACGCAGTCGAGGGCGGATACATCTGGTTGTTTTGATTCTGCCTGAAGGTGGAAATATTCAATATCGCATACTTCCCATGCATTCGGCGACCTCCGCTGTACAGGACGGGATCGATGACATCGCAAACAGCCTTCCTATCGGGCTGGATCTTGAAAACTCTCCGTATCTTCCCGTGGTGGCCCAGAAAATCACCGCTCTCCTCAAACAAGATGGCTGCGACGCCAAATTGCACTACTAATCCGTTATAAATGTAAACTGACATTGACTCGCAAAACTTGTTCCCCCCTCTATCCAAATTTGTACATATAGTTTGCTCTTGTGTTCGAACCTACCGGTCTACTTCTAGATCGCCGGCGCCAACTTGAATGTAAGTTCCAATCCAGTTTCTACATCCTCCTCACTAGTTCTATACACCACTTTATTTCCCAAATATGGACTATAGGAGACTCTTGATTTTGCCCCTGACTGGACAACAATTGTTCATGACAAAGTGAGACTTGCTGTTTCTTGTTCGTGTCAGCCACCTGGGTCTTGAAAACCTCCTAAACACTCGCTCTCTCAAACATCCATCTTCGACTCTCTACTTCACTCGAGAACACGAAACATAACTCTCCCAATGTCTCTCAGCCCTCACACATCGTTTTGCGCTACAAATACGACTCGGAGCCTCCGGTCATCGTTCAGTTCTTCCAAGCCGCGCCGCTCCGAATCCTCGTTCTATATGGCATTCCCACTCCCTGTGCCCGTGCGCCCAGAATCTTTGTCGATGCCCGCCCCTTCCCTTGGCTCCAATGATATCCTACCCCGCCCCAAACGCGGCGCGCCCCCCATCGACCCACCGTGCACGAGAGTCGCCAAGCCGGTTCCGCATCCTGCAAAGAAACGTTTCAGGCGAATGAAGACGACCCCGCCGGCCAATGTCCATCCTGCAGTCTGCGCCGAGTGGTTTTAAGTTGAGTGTCGATTAGTGAGTTTCCCACCGCGAATCACAAAATGCACATACTAACTGCCTCCCTTGGTACAGTGCAAGCCATACATATCCGTTTTCCGCACAATCGTTTCACACGTCTTGTATTCGGAGCACAGATCGCACCTTTCCTTTCTTTTCTATCTGAACTCGAACTGTATGATTCTAGGCGAAAGGACGGATGAATGTATGGGATGCCGATGCCATTTTTTTGGTCATGAACGTGATGATTGAACAAGAGCCCCGATTTAGTATTTCCAGCGAATCTCACGCAGGCCAGTGCATATTACGGAACCGGAGCGACAACCTGCACTAGATATTTGCAGCCACTCCAGTTCGCAATATAATAACTTCAGATGGAGGGTTCAGTGGGACGTGATCAACCTGCCATTCGTCAATGTCGTGACACCAGTCGGGCGCCACCTGGGTGCTTGGTCTAGCAGCGGATTCTTCTCTCTCTCACGTTCTTCGTCAGGTTTAGGTCGCGCAGTGGGGGTCTGCCTAATAGAGCGGTGGAGCATTAATCCACATCGGTTACGTCTCTTGGGTTTCATACTGCTGTTCCACTGGAGGTGTGGCGTCTCGTCTGGGAACCAGGCAGCCATGACGCTAAATAAAATTAGTCTGCGTTGCTGTACGTGGGTCTGTCCACATATGTCACTGCGGACGTACCCCATATCCCCCAACATGCACAAAAGCTTTTCCCCATGAGGTCGATCCTCCACTTTATGTTGAAAGAGCTAGATACGATCAGTATCCTTGCTTGACCGGAACTGGGATGAGACATACTAAACATATCAGATCCGTCAACTCCTTGGGGCTTCCGCGAGACCCAAGGTGCATCCGTATATTTTGGCCGCCGTCGAGGAGAAGTCTTCCATCTGGGTTTTGAACGTCCGTGTGCGCTCCCATCAAGGCATAAAGTGTCGCTCCCAGTGACCTAAATCGGATCGCTTATCAAACCGCGAGACCCCAGCGTTGAGCAGCTTGGGATACCATACCTCGGGAGCGGCGTACGATGGGGTACCAATTCCTGGTGTTGTCACACACTGTTCATCGGCATTTTTATTGTAAAAGCATGTGCCATAATCTGAGATCACGCAATGGCCACGCTGACCTACGGATAAGTTAGCCATTTTGTTTTCCCACTCGGTGCTGCCTTACTGATCAGGATATTATGGGGCTTGATGTCTCTGTGGATTATTCCCAATTGATGTAGATGGTTCAAACCCGCCGCCTAAAATCCGTCGAGATATTTAGTCGCCCATCGGTAGATCAACCTGGAAGTGCTCACAATTTCATGAGCGATTGTGGCGTATATTAGCATAATGTAGACATCTTCTAGAGGGAACCCTATACCGGCTGTCTTTCTGAGATCCATCGGATGATACTCCTGTAGGTATGAACTAGATGATTAGCCAGGGACACCCGAAAATATTTCCACGTATCATAATAATCGCAGTATAATTACCGCCGCTTCTGACCGAACTGGACTTGGCTCCAATACTAACGACAAAAGATGTGGATGTGGGTGCTTCGATAACGTTCTGAAGGTATCGATCTCTGCACCAATTGGGAGGGAACGCCCGCGGCTGTCTTCAAACCACTTTACCGCGACGAACTTTTGAACCTTAGGGCTGTGATATCCCCAGACCGTCGCATGGCCGCCTTGACCCAACAAGCGATATGAGTTTGGATAGGCCCCTGTTATATGTCCGATCTGATTATGCTGACAGAACTGGTCGAAATTTTGGGGCACTTTTTGACCTTTTCGAAGCGCATTTGCGAGAAACGCACGAATCCGAGGTCCAAAAGCGTGGGAACGTTTTTTTTTTCACGCGTACGGAACCGGCCATGTTGGCCAAATCCGGATCGGACATACAACCAGGGGCCTGTTTGGATCCACCCCTTCCTGCATAACAAACTCCAGCGGAGGGGGTGGGTCTGTTGACTCTGATGTAGCCCCAGTAGCATCTGTTGATGCCTGTTCTTAACGAGTATGCGTGGTATCCGATGTGGCGTCGGGAGTATCTTCCTCCGTCAGGGGCGGGAGGGGCGAACGAGGACGAGCCGGGGTGGGTGGTCTTCAAGAGGAGTAGAGATGTTCGCTACTACTGGAGCGGCGCATGAGAGGTCTCTGGACGGCGAAGATGTACGCTTAATCCGTTGGAAGATACGACGGCGCAGCGGGAGGGAAGTCCCAGACTCGGATGCAGACCCCGCAGCGGTTGCGCTGCTGGCCTCCTCCGCAGGCGAGAGGGGCTGATGAGGAGCAGCTCCTGTAATTCAAGAGCATTTGTGCCGTCCAGTACATGTTCGGGAGCGTTGTGCACTGAGGGAATCGACAGCGACGGCGAACTTGGACGCTTCATCCATCGGAAGATGTTGTGGTTGTACGGGAGATGCGATGCATGGTCGTTCAATACAAGTTCGTTCAGGGAAGTGCGTGCATCTGCTCGTCTTCCCCCAGAGATTATATAGCCTAGAAAGAAGTACAAAGCCAGAGCGGCTAACAATTGCAGTAGTGTGGCGCACCTTTCTAATAGACTTTACGTTGCATCGAGTGATGTGGCCACTGAGCAACGTAAATATTCGGTGGCTGAAGCTTGTCCAAGGAGATCCCATTAGCTGAACCCGAGCGATTTTCTTTCTGGATTGGATGCTTGATTTTGGTCTGATCGAGCAGCAGTGCTAAATCTCCCGAATCCGCTCAGAGCTCGATATAGTTCAAACCCTAATGGTTTTGAAGCTGGAGATCGCCCATAACACTTTACTTTGGAACACACAGACGTGGGTTCTGGAGTAAGAGGAAGACGTTTTGATGCAATCACTGAATCACGATACCATCGAAGAGGCGGCCGGCCGCGGGAAGCCGAGATTTGTCCGACTTGGTAGGAAATACCAACCCCAAAAGTTTTCGTACGCCCGAGTCGAGTCAGTCGTCGCATCGGGCCGTGCTTCCCCCACACGATCTTTATCAGCCATTATATCCCGCATGCACTGGTTCCCTCAGCCTGCAGGCGGCCCTCATGAACGATTCGGTGCAATGCTCTTCTTCAGGGGTGCAGACTACAGCAACCCAACAGCAAGTCACAGATACCTACTCCAAGGATGAACCTTCGACTGCTTTGAGCGGTAAGAAGCATCGGATCCAGGCGAATATCCAGCTTGTCACGCTGTGCTGGACGCTGGGTCTCGCGGGCTGGAACGACGGAAGCTTAGGTCCTTTAATACCTAGAATCAAACAAGTGTACCAAGTGTGTACATCTTCTTGACTTCAAGTCTCCCTGACGGTCACTACGTTTTTTAAAATAGGTAGGGTACACGGTCGTGTCCTTAATTTTTGTCTTCCAATGTGTCGCAAGTGGCTTAACGGTTCCCTCAAATCTCTCGACCTAACTTTGATCCAGGGTTGTCTGGGAGGTGCACTAATTAACATCCTGCTGAGAAAGAGATTGGGGTTTGGCAAAGTGAGTACACATCAAAACGGTTGAGAGAGGAGTTTTAACGGTCCCTTCAGTTACTGCTCTTGGGTGATTTTATTTCCCGCGTAGCCGGTGCGCGATCATATCTAACGATTTAATTTATGCAGGGTCTTCCATGCAAGTAATTGCATATGCTCTCCAAGCCGCTGCATTGCCATTCCCTGTCTTTGTGCTCGCGAGTGTTATCAATGGAGCAGGACTGGCGATACAGGTAGTCTAACCGTTCCTATTTATATCTCTCTGAACTGATTCGCGAAGGATGCCCAAGCAAACGGATACGTAGCTAGCATCGCGGAGAATAGCGCAACTAAAATGGGATTCGTTCAAGCGGCCTACGGTATCCCCTTATCTTCTTTTTGGGGAGTTCGCTAAGCGTGGGTTTAAATTAGGTGCGGGCGCGCTCATCGCCCCACTGGTTTCAACACAATTTGCTCAACAGCGACACTGGTCTTTCCACTATCTGGTTTCGCTCGGGATCACCGCCCTGAACACCGTATTTCTGGCTGTTGTCTTCCGCGCCAAGGCGCAAGATGGTGCGCGGGATTCCACTTCTATCGCAAACAATACTTCTCATCTATTGTGCAGACTGCCTAGCGCAGATCGGCCAAGAGCCAGGCGAAAAAGGACCAAATGACGAAAGCCACCTCCGACAGATCGTTTCAATCAAGGCGGTTCATTTACTGGCCCTGTTCCTATTCGTCTACGTTGGGGTGGAGGTCACTATTGGAGGTAAGTAAATCCTCGAGACGACCTGATAGCCTCGTCTCAACCGTTCTTCATCTTCAGGATGGATTGTGTCTTTCATTATCAACGTCCGTGGAGGTGGTTCGTCGGCGGGCTACGTCTCCGTTGGATTTTTCGGGGGTGAGTCTATTCACAAACATATATATCAGTTATTCGAATAAATGTTGACGCAGGGCTGACTCTCGGGCGTGTCATTTTGCTTCCTGTCAACAAAACAGTACGACAAAGCACTCACATATTTCAGTCTCAAGTCTCACGCAGTATTATCAGATTGGCGAGCGGCGCGTCGTATACATCTACGGACTGATCGCCATCGCGTAAGACGAACACCCTTTATCGTTTCATCGAGCTCACGCTGGGCCAGATTCGAGCTAGTGGTATGGCTCGTCCCGTCTATCGTTGGGGATGCGATAGCCGTGTCCCTCGTCGGGCTTGTAATGGGCCCAATTTACCCAATCACGATGAACCACGCGGGAAGGGTGTTTCCGCGTTGGCTGGTCACTGGTGCCATTGGATGGATTGCAGCGATCGCGACTGCAGGCGCAGCCGTTGTCCCGTTCGCCACAGGAGCTATCGCGTCTAGGGCCGGAATTAAGAGTCTGGAGCCTATGTTAGTGGCTTTTTCCAGCGGTTGATTATGGCTAATCGAACTACAGAGTGGTTACCATGTTGGGCATGATGCTGGTTATGTGGGCACTTGTCCCTGACAAACCAATTAGCGACCATGAATGAGTCGTTTGATGTCTGGAGTTTAGTGCAATTTTATACACTTCACTAGACGGGAGAACGCGGCCAATAACGTAAAGAGCTCACCTGTCCGAAGTTGAGATTTCGTGGAATTAGGATTTTTTTTTCACTTTACACGGGAGAACGCGGGCGAGTAACCGCAAAAAAACTCATCTCCTCAAAAAGTGAATTCGGTTCGGTCATGTTCGGTCCTCCGAGTTTCGCCGATCAAAGTTGCCCTTTGGAGCATACCAAAACCATGGCAACTCGGACGTCGCCATACCCAGCGGTGTTCGTAGTAGTCTGAAGAACGGCGGTGACACAAAGGCTGTGCGTCGGACTGGTATAAAAATGCGCACCTCTCATGCAACGGCGCCAGCGAACCTTCAACTCCAAATTTACGACCCTTGACGACCTTTCACGACCTATCCTTCAAACGCACATAACGGACTAACTATATCCGTCGCGTACTACTAGTAACAGACTCGACTATTTTCTCCGCGTCGCCTTCCAACACAAAATGCACCACCGCGACGACCTGTTACTGCCACCAACCCTCGACGTTCCCAGCTCATCGTGCCCCACAAGTTCAGCATCGACCTCAAGAGCCTCTATGACCTCCTCGGTATCGTCCACCCAACTTCGGGACCGCTGCGGTTTCAACTTGACCATCCAAACAACTCTGAATCCGAATCCGAACGGGCCCGTAACCATCGTAGCCAAAGGACACCTCGAACCGCATATTTAAAATCTTCCGCGCCGACGAAAGAGAGGTGATGGAAACTCGGAAGCCATTCATACTGTAGCGGGGAAAGAATAGATTTTTCAACGGTGTACAAGTCGTATAAATGGCACAAAATGTGGTTCTTTTACCGGAATGGACCGGAAAATGAACGAAATACAGCTTCAAAATGCTCACGAGCAGCTCCCGCGTTATGGAAAGCTCTCTCCGTCGTAACAGGGCGAATTCTGGGCGAATTCTCCAAGAATTCCTTTTTTGGCCGCAAGCGTTGTTTGTTTGTGCGTACTTGGATTTGATGGTCACAAAAGCGTCATTCTTTTGTTCAAAAACTTCCACGCTGTTCTGACACACTCCACCGACTTACGTCGTCTTCGCCTGCGGGACGTACCTAAATTAATGAAGCCCGACGTGCCCGTCACCATTATTTACCGTCGCCGCGCTAACCTTAAGGCGCATGCAACCAAAGCCTAAAAAAAATTGCGAACTCTGGCCGGGATGACGCGGCTCCATGCGACTCCTCCACGACAGATAATTAAAGCGCGGGGAAGTTCAGTCGGGCTAATTCATCCTCCGCGCTGCGCGTCCATGTGCTCCCCCCATTCAGTCCTCACTAATCGCACTTCGCGTCGACTCACTTGGAACGGCGTCCGACGGCGTCGGTGTTCCAGGAGGGACATCATTTACGCGGGCGTCATAAGCAAGCGACTTATATCGAGCGCGCTCTGCATCCATGCGTTTCAATCAGCACTGAAAAGTTTTTAGATGAACTCGGGCGGGTGTTCCCGAAACGTCGGCTAGGAGTCCGAAGATGACGTATGCGGGTATGCGTCGGGTTCGAACCATATGGAGCCCACGGGAACTTCGGGTGCATCGTTCAGGCTTACTCCGCACCCCGAGGCGGACAATTACGCACCGAGTACTGCCCAAGCGCATGCGACGCGCCCCCGAGGTCTAGGCGGGTCTAGGTTCATTCCGGGCTCGTTCCGAGTCCGAGGTTCGCCCGATGGCACGTTCCGGATGTGTCCGGAGGATCTCGGTGCGGGTTATCGTCACCCGCAAGCTGATTCCTGATCATCATTCATGATCCGTTTTGGTATTGACAGGATCATCTGCTTGGTCGCTCACTTTTTTTTTCAGGGTGCTCTGGCTCGCAAAATGCTGGAACCGACTCATTTGTCCAAGTCGTTTTTTCCCATGTTGGTGGTATTCTTGGCCTGCGCTTCCACAGCATCGCGTCCAAGGTTCATCGCTTCTCAGTGCACTTCCCACTCCCACTCAGATTTTTCCGCATAACTCCCACTCTTGTCATTACGCAATGTGTCAAACTTCATAGCGGCTCCGCAATGAGCATCGTTCAATCCTGTTCAATCGTGTCAATCACACAGCCGCCCCTTGACAGTGTGGGCGAAAGCCCTTGTACTCTGGACGAGAAGGCACGCAGAGTTATCTCTCCGTGATGAAGTAGACTCAGTTTGAATCATCCGGATCCTGAAGTCCCTATCGTAAGGAATTCAGGGCTCGATTTACATCTTCAGGCTCGGTGCCAATAATAATGCGCATGCCAGCAGCAGGACAATAATAACGAGGATGGAAAGGTGCACCACGCGGTACGCATATTGCGAATTACGTGTGGGCGAGTTCATTCTGTTGGATCTTTTTTTTTTTTGATGATTTGGTGTGTGCCACAACTAACAATAGGGCCCTCTCCATTCTTCGGTCCGAACGAGGCGCCCAATTATAGGTATGCGTACATGGCTAGATGATAGACGATCGTTGCGGTTGAATGTTCATGGTGGACCGCGATGCGCGGATCCCCAGCAAATCGATCTGATATCAAGTGCATATCAAGCCAAATGCATCCAGATAGGGACCAGAGGAAGGGAGGAAGGGAACATCTGTCCATCGCGCCAGCCCTGCGCGAGGAGTCATGCAGAGTCAGAGTGCGAGCTGTATGCCTGCCGAACAGTCCCCCGACCGAACCGACGCACATAGGCCCTTCGATCCGATCCCTACTGGTCAAAGCACTAAATACGGAATCAAATTGTTGGCCTTGGCGACAATTGGCAGGGCCAGATTGGCGCCCGAATATGATCGCCGAGAGCTGTCGTGCCTGGCTGGGGTGGGCGCTAAAATGTAGTAGTCGACGCCAGTAGGGACCAAACGGAGGAGGCTCCTCGATCGTTGGGCGCTCCGATTCGGAGAGAACTCAATCTTCAATCAAGGATCAGCGTTTGATTCAATGATTAGATTGGTATGTTTGCGGAGGCAATCTGCGGGATCAAGTATCCGATCAATGCATGCCTGGCGCGGAAGTAATCTAGAGGAACGTTAATTAAAGCATTCGCTGGCAGAGGAACCAGGGGGGACCAGTCATGCCAACTCACCGCGCCAAAGTTTTGGGAATGTACCTATGTGCATAGCGTTGCCCTGGGGACTCCTGGGAAACCGAACGTTAATTTGGACATTTGGACGCACACCGCCTTTTCTTGGCTTTGGGCCGCAGTGGGGTGCGACATCGGGCGAACCCGACAACTCGTGGGACGCGCAGTAGAACTTTTGCCTCGTTTTTGCGAGGCAGTGCAAATAGTGTGAGGAGGCAAATAGATGGGTGGACTTCATTTGCGAGGGGGAGCAGACTCCGAGAGCACATGAAAGAATCACGGAGTTTAACTTCGGCACCACAAGTGACGGAAGGATCTTAGGTTGGGAGTGAGTGTCGCTATGACAATAGGATCCTCACTTGCTTTCGAGAAAGTGGTGTCATTCGAAATTGGTCGAGAATGACTTTAGGTTTGAGAGTTTGTAAGAAGGAAATGTGCTCACAAATGAATGTATTATACATGTGCGGCAACGCCACGCAAGCATTATTAACCGCATATCCGTATACGAGCCCGAAGTGTAAGCCCGCTTTACTCAATCTGGTCCGCCGCGAGATCGGGCGCGCGGTAAGGACTTTAAGAGCGCGGACCGTCCGCAGCATTCAAGGCAGTGCCACGGAGCATCAACTTCGTTTTTTGGGGCGCAAATCTTCGTGCAAGGCATTTGGGGCTCCACTGATGTCAGGATTCAGTGACAGGTCAGTTCCTCTGCAACAAAGTCGCCAAACGAGGGGGAAATTGACGTCCGCGCATCCCCGATGACGCTCTCACAGAGATGCGACGTGTCGCGGCCGAGGACCAAGGAGGGGGAATTTTTGGCATGGAGGCCGGAAGAGAACGGAGTTGAGGCAGTGCTTGTCACGTGATCCGGTTAAATGAGAACCCGCTCCCGTCGGTGCACTGCCACGGTCCACCCCAATCTCGATCTTGCCTTCGGTATCTTTCTTTGGCTCTTGACTCCCCCCGAGGTGAAAACGCCGGTACCTTCCAGCATAGCGTGGCTTTGTCACAAGTATATAATGGGTCCAAAACTTTCCTTTGATCTCTTGTTAAACGCTCAATCCCTCCCCATTTGGCCTGGCACTCTCTATGATCACGGACCTCAACCTCACCCATGCCACCTCTCGCTCGCCGATGATGAACAGGCCCCTCAAGCGGGGCAGGGCATGCATGGCTTGCCGGTGCGCACCACTTGACTTATCGTCGTCGTCCTTTGTACTCATTGACACTCCAGATTTCTGAAGATTGTGCGTCGTCTGAGCTTACTGCTCTCGCAAAAATCCGACTAACCGCTATAGAAATGTGATGGGGTTAAACCTATCTGTGGGCCTTGTCGAAAGCACCCCAAGGACGACGAGTGTGAATACTCGGACGGGCCTGCGAGGTCGAGAACCAAAGCTCTGGAGGACACGGTGGCACGGTTGGAGGCTCGGCTCCACGAGCTAGAGCACCCCGAGGACTCGACGCCTGCGGTGACACTGCATGATCCGTACGCGCAGTACAACGCACCGCCGCCGCAACTCACGATATCGCCGTCGTTTTCCTCCTCCAAGTCATTGCCCAACACACCCTATCACCAGCTGCCGCGGCTATTATCGCCCTCTAACTCCTCGCCCGACTCCCAGAGCTTCACGCCGCTATCACCGTTCTCCCCGCCGTCCAGCACTCCACCGTTCGGGGGCCATAGCCACGCCTCGAGCCCACTCGGCATCTTCGACTCCCGTGGTTCGGTCGCGACTCCCGAGTCTAGCTCGTCGAGCCTCGACTTTGACGTACGTTCCTCAGCTGTGTTTTCTGATGCAATCTAACCTCTCTATATTAGCAGCCTCCAGATGCGGACCTTCTGTAAGCTCGTTCGACAACTCCCATATCGTATCTTTCTCATCCGAACTCCTATTTATTAGGCTGCAAACTTTCCTTCCTCACGCTTCCGAGTTCGGATTCTTTCTCGACACGAAGCGATTTGCACAGTCGGCCATGCTGCCGGAGCGCTCAATACGGCCCTCGCCCGCGCTGTTGAACGCGGTATACATGTGGGGTGCGCATCTGGCCGCGGACTCCCGCGAAGACCGGTTCAAATTCCGCGCGCTGCAATATGCAGCGACCGATCTCACACCGTCGCATCCACAGTCCTTCCTGCACACGCTGCAAGCCGAGGTTCTCCTTTCGCAGTATTTCTTCCGGAACGGTAATTTCCTGGAGGCGCGCGCACACACCGCGACGGCTGTCGCCCTCGCACTTGGCGCTGGTCTACACCAGATTCGCTCCGCCCGCCATCCCGACGTTCCCGTCATTCAGATAACGAAGGCGAACGAGCAAGAGATACAGCTCCCTGGACCTGCTGACGCGATCGAGGAGGGCGAGCGGATAAACGGCTTCTGGGCCGTGTTCATGCTGCAGAGCAACATCGCGGTTGCGCTGGTGCCCGCCGCACACGTGTGCGGTGTGTTCGAAGCGGGTGGCATGCAGATCGATACGCCCTGGCCGCTCGAAATGGACGAATACGAGCAGGTACGACGAATGTCAAGCTTAAACGCGCCGTGCGCTTGACTGACATGTATCTTCATTACAGGGGCTGCTCTCCGACGTTCGCGGAGACTTGACCGTGCGCAACTATCTCGGCCAGCCAGGGGCGCCGGCCTACGAGGAGCGCCCTTCGATCATCACGCTGAACGTCCGCGCATGCATCCTGCTACACCGGGCGGTGTACCTTAACGGGCAATGGACACCTAGTGCGTTTATTTTATTTTTAGTTTCATGTTTTTTTCTCGGTGCTCATGCGGTGCTCCGTTTTGTTTTACCCTCAGATGTTTCAGCGCGGGAAGCGCAGTCGCTGTTAACGGCCTTCGACGCCGTCGAGTCGCTCATCAATAATCTGCGATCGCAGCTGCCGGAGCGCGCACAGCTTGCGCATGACGGCCGCAGCCCGACTGTCAGCGCGGCCCGTACAATCCTGCTTACGCGCTCGCTGCTTAATGCCGCGACGATCAAACTGCATAGTATCTTTATGTATACGAACCCGACGTCGAGGCAACACTGCCTCGCCGCGGCGCGGGACATGTTCCGCTTCGGGGACACGAGCCTGCAGGGCCTCGGCTACCTCAACCCGATCATGGGAGTGCGTCGCTTCGCTTCGCTTCTTTCCCTTCCCTTCGCTTTGCTGACTTGCTTGATTTGTGCAGACGCTATGGATGACGGCGTGCAGCGTGTTCGTTGCCGAGCTGAAGCGCATCCGCGAGGACGCGTGGCCGGTACACGGCGCGGAGGACGAGAAGGCGGTATACGCGAGCCTGCAGGACGGGCTTGCCGCCCTAAGCGCGTTCGCACGCGAGAGCCTTCTGATGCGTAAGTGGCTCCGCTCAATAGGCTAGGTACGTTCTGGTATTCATGGCGTTCGCAGGGCACCAGCTCACGAAAGCTCAAGAGGCTGTGGGCGCGATCTGATTTATTCAATGTCAACCTTGGACTATGTCTACTCCCACTCGACTCTATGCTATACGCACACCACGCCGACGCGACATACACGCCTGCATACCCGCCCTGCTTGATACCACCGCATCCATTGCCGACGGACGGTTGCTTTTCCGACGCCGATGCCATCGCAGACGGGGGATGGTTGGACCCACTCTTCACTGTATCACTACCAACCATGGTGTACACCGTATGTATTTTTCGCCTGTACTTACCTAATCCGTGTACTTGTGCCTCCCCATACGTACATTAGATATATATCCCCTATCCTTCTTGCTATCGGGCTTCTTGCTACTTGCTATTCGGACTTCCGGACTTGGACTGCATCTTCTCTCTCTCTTGTTTTTTTTTAATTGGGCGGGCTTTCGCGCTGTATTAATAACCTACCTACATACATCCACACGTACAGTGCTATAGTTCTTGGTTTTTTATGTATTATCGCCCGCTTGGGACAGATAGATCGCAAAAGTAGTGTACTGTATATCTAGCTACTAAATCCGTATCCTATGTTCGATTATTATCTTATGGTTCGCTTTTGCACAGGTTCAATCTGCGCAGTTCGGCGGTGGAAGTGGATCTGACAGTTCGTGTGGGTGGGTGGGTACATACTCTTCTTACCCCCGCGTCCCCGCAGATCCGCTCGATTATTTTCTACCGCCATGGGTACGTAAATCCTTCAATTCCAACATCCAACATCGCCCCCATCACAGCGAGGTTCTTGTTGAGAGGGCGCGTGTAGTCGCGCGATCAAAGAATATCTGTCACCCTACTTAGATTTACAGCCGGACTGCGCGGATCGAACCAGAGACTTGCTATATTCAATACTCGTGCGCAACGTTGCCCCTATTAGCCTTCTGACGGGCATCCGTCCCCGCGCTTGGACATGTATTCATAAATAATTTAGACTTGGCGAGATCAAATAAAGCGCGAGCTGGGAGCGGGACCACCGCCTCACTGTGATTTCTCCTCGTCCGCAGCTGAACATAAGCGCGTACGGACGAGCGACAGCGCCGCCTTAGCGCCGCTCCTAATCCTGCCGCAAAAGTAGCGCATGCAAGCAAACGCATAGCTTCGTGCGCTGATAATTTTCGTGGCCATGCACTGGTCGGGCCTAGTTGTTGTTATTAGTTACTCACTTCGACTCACCCAGCTGTCAACGAACCATGGCGATAGAATTCGCCCGACGGAAGGGGCATTCAGTATATAAATAGCCTCGATTCGGGGAGTCCGGTGGATGGGAAATGAAGTAGACACATACCGTTCTAGGCTGTGGATATCCCAGGCATGTATCTGGCCCGACGAATATTAATCAAAAGGTTCGGCCGTGGCACGTAAATATTGCGCGCAATGATGGTTGGACTTCTGGAGGGCGTGCGGGCGTTGACGAACAAGCAGAATGGAACCATGCGGTTGCAATTGGATTTGAGGTTCTTCTCCCGACATGGACGAGCATCTTTCGGTAAACGTAAGTTGCCCCTAGTAACTCGTCGTTTGAGTTCAAATGCCGATGCTGGCTTGAGCAGTGTTCTTAGGGAAGGGGGTCAGGGACGGTTGAATAATTTAACTTTCTTTGAAGAATTACGCCTACCCAGACGAGAGATTAGAACACGCCGTCAAGTCTCAGTCTCCGTAAACTACAGTCCAGCGCTGAGCGGAGCCGCTCTGAGGCCGACCAGACTATCCTTAGTGGGTGCTATCCCAGTATGTAGCCAGATCTGGCGCCATTGCTCGAAGAATCACCAAGACGGGGGTTCCGGAAATACGGCATGCCGATGGCGGTCGGGGTTCCGGAGGGAGTGCGCGTATCGAGACAAGCAGAATGGGACCATGCGGTGCAGTTGAATTTGAGAGCCATCTCCCGCTCTATGTGCGCGATGACTGTTATCGTACGTTGAAGAACACATCATCAGAGTTCAAGTGCCGATGTTCAATTTGGCAGTTTGTCGTAGGAAACAGAATGGTTGAGTAATAGCTTGAAGGTACCACGCGCATGAAGACAGGCCCGAAGATCCATCCACACCGGAAGCTATGGAAATAAGGGCCGCGGCTAGTGTTGCCAGGGTCGGCTAGGGCTTAAAAGCCCAGGCTTGGGTCAGGGAGGGAGGGCTTGGACTTGAAGATATCCCGAGCCCGACCCTACCTCCAGGGTCGGGCCCAGGTGGAATCGGGCTCGGGCTCAGGCCCGAGCTTGTTGAATTTTCTTTCCACTCTTGTGAGGTGAATTTGTAAGTGATATAAGAGCATATCAACTATAAGATGAACTTCCAAAAGCCATCTAATCTGGTTCAATGGCTGTAATAACTCTCTCGAAGGTATTAAATAAATCTGGAGGTTCATCAAAGCACGGGCATTTTTTGTACCACCTACCCGACTTCAACAAACCTACGGAAAATGGATCGAAGTCGACGACAGCACTAAGAATAAACTCAACTATGTTGAGATGTGTTCGCAAGTCACTATGTAATCACATAAATTCAAGGAGTTCATTGGATGGAGAGACCAGGCCTCAGCCAAGGGTCGCGGGCCTGGGCCCTGGCGAATTTCTGGGCCCCACCCTGAGCCTAGCTGAGCCGACTTCGGGTCGGGCTTGGGCTTGAGCCCGCGACCTGACAACACTATCCGCGGGCCGGTTCCGGAGGGCGCATTGAGACAAGCGGAATGGCCACCATAAGGTTTTTGAGAGCCATCTATTACCCGCGTGCGTTGCTGGCAGTGAAGATTTGGTAAATCGAGGAATGCAGCGTATTGTCCGAGTTTCAAAAGCCAATTAGATTTGTGACTCGTAACACAGTCGGCCTACGATGAGCAACAACGTGGCGAGCACCGGTTGCTGTAGCAGACCGGTACAATTCGGGGCCAAACAACGAGGCGCGCGAGGAGTTTGAAAATTTCTCCTCCCCCCCCCGGGCCCCTCCGGCCCGTGGGGCTCAATTCAAGTTGGATGAATGAATAGCCAAAGAGAGAGGTAAATCTGCGAGCCCTAATACTTGATTCTATCTCTTCAGATTTCCCCAGATGGTCTGGCAACGGTACTACAGATGCTCAAAATTACAGGGGAAATGATGCCGGCGGAGACACCGGCAATCGCCGCCCGATCGGCACCAGCCAAAATTTCAAACTCCCCGCGCGCCTCATGGTTTGGCCCGAGTACCATCTCTACAGTAAAATGGCACAATTTTTTACATGCAGTAGGCAAACTGGTACCGAATCTAAAGGCCGATGTTGACTGAACATTTGTTTGGGGGACAGGACTGTTGAATAAATACTATTTGGGATCACCTACCTGGCCACCCCAAGAGGGTTTGAAAACCTGAAAAATGCACCAGGGGTCGGTTTTTTCTCTCAGAGGGTCGGGGTATCCCCCCCTTCCTACGTAAGTGATTTGTAAGCGATTTGGAAGCAGCACGTGGGCTCCGCTTAGCCTTTCCTAGTGAAAAACGTACCAGAGTCCGCACTTTTGGTAGCTATGTCCTTTAAATCATCTTAAGCACTCTTTGGGTGGTTTTCCACAGTGACAATATATATTTACGTTCAAAAAACTTGTCGGCACTTTCCGCCGAGATCAATACACATGATGATTTTCTCTCTGCCGAGTGGCTGTACCCCCGCCCCCCTCCAAATACAGTAATAAAGTTTTGGTCTCTAACTCGACGACCACGGAACCGTTGACTTCGGGACCGCGATTTTCGGAATCTCCATTGAAAATCGGGTCAGAATGGGACCTCATATAAAAAATTCGCATTTCGGAAGCCCCTTGGGCCACCCTACTTAGTTGGCCACTTGGCAGCTAGGAGGGCAGGTCTTGAGAGTTATTACCAGGCATAGTGTAGGAACAAAGTACAACCTCTAACGAAGGTTCAAACCAAATTTCAGCGAAAGTGATGGG
>JARJLE010000338.1:0-59381 GCA_029289555.1 Mycena latifolia | reverse complement strand
CGACTGCGGGGCGATGATCTCCCGTGACCGGTTCGAGAGTCTCGCGAATGTGATCCAGGAGGCGCACGATGCTGGGTCGGATGTCCACGGCGGCAAGCCGTACGCGCACGTCTACCAGGAGAAGGGCCACTATTTCAGCCCCACTATCGTGGGGCCGGTGACGCCCGAGATGCGCATTGCGCGGGAAGAGCGTGAGTTGTCTGAGCTGCCCGCAAGTGAGGGCCCTTCGCTGACCACCGCCGGGTAGTGTTTGCGCCCGTCGCGACGCTGATGCAGTACGAGACGCTCGATGAGGCGATCGAGATTGCGAACGGTACGCGCTACGGGCTCGGCGCGAGCGTGTTTGGGCCGAGCCAGGACCTGTGCGTCAAGGTCGCGAAGCAGCTCGAGTGCGGGATGGTCTCCATCAACGACTTTGGCGTCTTCTACGTGCGTCCCCTCGATCTGCTGCCTTCCCTAACAGCGGACTGAGCGTTCGTTCGTTTATTCTAGCTCAAGTACGCTCGCGCGCGCGTTGCATGTGTTGCGTCCCCGTTACTCACGCGCATTAGCCAGGATCTGCCCTTTGGCGGCATCAAAGGCGAGCGGATACGGCCGGTTTGGTGCGTGTGTTTTGAGTTCTGGCGCTATTACCGATATAGCTAACCTGAGCGCGCGCCAGGCGGCCCGGAGGGCCTCCGCGCGCTGACGAACGTGAAAGCGATCATGGTCGACCGCTGGCCCGCGCTCGCGGAGACGGCTATCCCCGGCGTCCTCGACTACCCGATACGTTCTCTCGTCTCGAGCTGGTGCGTCGTGCTCGTGCTGTACTGTCTCGAGGTAACGCTAACACGCTTGGCAGGGACTTTGTGAGCGGGCTCGTAAGCTTCTTGTACGCCGATGGGTGGCGGCGGCGGATGGCAGGCCTGTGGCGGCTTATACGCGCGGCGAGAAAGTAGGAGGCGCGCTGATTGCGATTGGTGTTATTCATCTACCGGGAGTGCTGCGTACGGCGTAAGTACTACATCTAAATGAGCACATGCGGGCGAGCTTTTGTGACGTCGGGGGGAGATCCCCGTCCCGAGCTAGAGCCTGTCTTCAGAAGCAGAAGCAGAAGCGGTGTCCCTGGGGGCTGTTCTAGCGAATGCGGCGAGTTCTTGGCCTAGCGCGTGCGAAGGGGAGATAAGATCTAAGAGGCGGTGTCCTTGAATGAGAAACGGCTCGATGAGACAATGTGTGGCTGAAGATGGTTCAACATCTCGGCTTTTGCCGAATCCCACCGCCGACTTGATTCAACCTGACTTTCCATACATCCGCAGAACCTACGAGATTTCTTGCTTTTATTTTGAGATGATAATCTTTGTCGCGGCTGAAGTTTGCAACACTGGCAGGCAGCAAGAAAACAGCTTTCCACAGACCTGCATTGACAGAACCTGCGCGATTCAAGTTCTTACTTTTATTTATCTACCGACCGTCTAATTAGAATACCTAACTGGTCAGAAGTACTTATGCGGGGGTTCAACCACTGAAAGAAAGCTGAACTTGAATTCGAGGTGAGTTGGAATGGGAGGCGGGACGGGTGACGGGGGGCAGGGAGTCGGCGGAACGAAATTGAACACACTCAAAAGTGTCTTTTGCGTGTTGCTGTTTCTGCATAGTCGGCAAGCCATAAAAAGTATTGACTGACTGAAGCCTGCGAGCGGCTGAAAAATGAAACCTACTAAATTATGGCGGTTTGAAGTCCTCGCACCACTCCTTTTAAGTCTTGGACATAGAAGCTGTACACTTTTGCGTGAGAAACAACCGTATGTGCGGCGGCGACTCGTCCCGCGGTTCAATCGAAAAATCTAACAGCAGCTGTATATTTCCGTGCAAAAATCACACGTACGGAAAGCCACAGCGTATAAAGATGCGCCCGAGCGCTCCTTGGCCGCCGTGTTTAGACCACCTTTAAGTTCTTCCCTCATTCGCAAGAAAGAAACCAGTGCGCTGCTCATAATAAAATCTGAGTCCACCATATATCCCAACCAGCCTTCACGGTATGTGGTTCGCCCCGTTGCATTTGCCTCGACTGAAGTATGGGGTCCGACAAGATGTCCATGAAAAATGTCAACTGCGTCACTGGGGCATCCGCGGAATGGATGGAAAGTACCTCAAGCTTAGTCTCTTCTTGACAGACTCCTCGCTCGTTCCTTGTTTTGAACCTCAAAGTGGTCCCAGGAAATGGCCTGAAATTTGTGAACCAACAGCTGGACAAAAATGCGACGTTCCCGGTCAAGCAACAACGACAAGGTTCAACTCGTTGGCACGAGACAGCAGTGAGTCGCTGAAATTTCCCCGCAGGGTGCAACAGAAAGTAGGTCGACATGTGAGTCCTTTCCATTAAGTTTTGAGATAGATAATTGAGCGTCGTTGACAGGTACTAAGTATCTGAGCGGTCAGTTGCCCACCAGCGGGTATACTATGTCTACTCAACGATATGCGAAGGTCAGGTGAGCCGGGAGCCCAAGCTTTGCTCGGCTTCATTTTTTCGCTGCAAGCGCCTTGTCCCTCAATCCAGCATCGCCAATGGTATGGTCATTGACCATACCAAGGCCATGGCAGCATCTACATTTGATGGAATGCGCCGAAAGTACGATCCTAGCAGACTGTTTTTGCTCAAGAACACGAATAGCTGGGCCCATTTGTGTTGCCTTGAAAACCAAAGCCTAAAGGATGAGCTCAACCGAAGCACGGTCCGATTTTGCTACTGGCCAGGAATTGGTTCGGAAACAAGCTTGACAACGAGAAAGGATGCGGCATCTCGGCGTCACCCCCCGGAACCCGGGCCGGAAGCTTGGAGTAAAACTTCAACTCAAACTTCAACCACAGCGTACGAGTCTCAAATCTGCGCCTTCGACCTCTTGGATCCGCTATTCAAGTATCTTCTGGGCTCCGCGCTTACTGGATAGCTCGTGTACAGTTTCAGACTCTCCGCCTGGAAGGTGGTTACGACTTTGCAAATCTCCTAGAAAATACGACAACAAATTGCATATTTCAATGCAATTTGTTAAGTATTTCTTGGCTCGATGCATTGTCGATGGTTGACTCGAGAAGCTTCGCCATGGATGCTGCTGATGGTACGATGGGATGCCGTTCAAGCTATTCGAATTGGCGTCTACTTGCATGGATTAGCGGTCATAAACGATTAAGCTGGACATTGCAGTCCCTTTATCCTCCTTCTCCGAACTTACTCCTCCGCCGAGCTTTTGGGGCACTCGGGCAGAAAACTGGTTGTTCCATTGCTTTCACAACTGTGTTATGCGCGACGGTGCTCGACTAATGTGGCGTCACGGAGCTCGTGAGCTTGCACGAGTGGCATCTATTCGCCTCATCTGTCAGTATTTCCCCTTTTTATCTAGACGGTGTTCTCGGGGACTTATACGCCATACCTATTGGAGGAAGGAGCTTCTTCTCCGTCTTCCTTTGAGCGCTCATGCTCCGCTGAAGCTTACTTATATACTTACCTGTCTAGTAAATTCAGCCCGTCCAACTCTGAACCTGCATTCATGAGCGCTCCATATTTTCCTCCGCTGCAGACCCTCTGGGATAGTTTTACCACATCAGCAACCGCAACTGTAGTTCTTAGCGTCGTTATCCTCGCTTTAGGGTCTCTCTCCGCATGCTCAGCGTGCAAGAGCAAGGACAGTTCCAACATTTATGATCTCGGAGGATATCCGATTCTATCGGCGTGGCTTTTTTTTACAAGGCGGTATGACTTTATGTGCGGAACTTTCAAACGTACGGGAGAGAAGATGTTCCGGTTCCGTGTCCTTCAGGTAACTCCTCCTTGCGACCTCGAAGTTGCACTCAACTATTGCAGCACCATGTGGTCGCGCTTTCGGGCGAAGAGGGCCGCAAGGTTTTCTTCAGCGAGAAAAATTTCGACATGGAAGAAGGATATAAGATTCTTGGGGGTTCGCAACCCCACCCGAGGGATATTAACATTACAACTTTTGAAGAGGCAGCCGGTCCTTTCGTCAAACATGTTTTGAATCTTGTTCGGAAGGAGCGAATAATGGATAGTGACTGTCATTCCTTTTCTGATCGGAACTCGCTCTCATGTCTTTCCAGTCATTCCGAGCCTTCTTGAGGACATCAATATTCGCATGGATAACTGGGGCGTCAGCAGGAGAATGAACCCTTTCAAAGAAATGCATGATGTATGTGTTTCGTATCGACTCCACCATTGCTATGGCGTATTAAAGAATCCTCCTTAGCTCGTCTTTCAACTGACAGTACGAATGGGAACCTGCCGCGAGCTAGCCGAAAATTCACAGGCCACTGCTCGGCTTTCAGCGCTGTTTCTTATTCACGAACAAGCAGCGTCCCCAATCTCACTCATACTCCCGTGGCTTCCGGGCCGTGATAAAAAAATCAAGGAAAAAGCAACGAGAGGGCTATTCGATATAATGTCCCATTATGTGGATTTGCGACGGAAAACTTCCGTGCCGTCAAGCGATGCTATCGATATGCTCATTTCGGACGGCTACGACGACGTCACAACCATTGCTGTGAGTACTGCACCATGTTCCTGTCCGATATACTGATTATTTTTTAGTATACCCTCGGGGTTCTCTTTGCGGGTGTAATTAACACGAGCGTGAACAGTATGTGGGGTACTATACTAATCAGCCAGATGATTAATATCTCCTGATACGCAGCCTGTTGGACCATCATCCATCTTGGAGACAAACCGGAATGGAAGGGAAAAGTCGCCGAAGAAGTCAGAGCACTTTTGTTTACGCACGGCAACTCTTCGGAGTCCATCCATCTTCGGTTCTCTTCTGTTCCTCTCAACGCCTGGGAAGAAGAGATGCCTGTGTTGGATGCGGTGATCAAAGAAACAATGCGTTTCACGATGTCAGGAACAGCCCTGCGAAGGAATATTGGCGGCGACATGCTGATCGCTCAGAAAACCATTCGCGACAGGGAGTATCTCGCCTACTCCATGGGAGACATACATTTTGACGGACAGATATATCCTGATCCCCTTTCGTTCAACCCTGCGAGGTTCCTTGAAGGGAGGGAAGATAAAACCAAGGTACCTTTCCCATTCCTTGGATGGGGTGCCGGTGAGCAAGTTCGAACTCTTGGTGCCAACGATTTAAAAAGAAATGGTAGGCCGCCACCCCTGCGCGGGAATGCGGGCAGCCAAGCTAGAAATCAAGTTGACCATCGCCCTTTTTCTCACGAAATTTGATTATTCAATCGTGGATGCCTTTGGGAACTTCCCTGCGTCTCTTCCTCAGCCGGACAGAAATAATATTTTAAATGTGCGTTCTGATTTACTTTTCAACTACACGCTCATCAGCGTCCGACAGGCTAAACCCTTGGGTGATCCATGTTATCTTAAGTTCGAGCGGATCGACTACTAGGCGTTTTTCCCTCGCAAATCGCGCAGCTCTATATTCCGTCGTGTGAGTCGCAGTAGACAGCATGTCCAATTCATTTAGTTTACGAGAACGCTGCGTGACATCGCCACACGAAAGGTCACTTCCCGTGCGTGTGATGTCTTGTCACTTGAACTCGAAGTTGCGGCATTTTTATCTCATTATTTCCATCTCGCCCAGTACAGAGCCTACGTAGGGCCGCAGTGGTTGTAGATAATTTTTGAGCGGCGGAGATTTGAGAGCAGAAGCAAAATTGAAATTGAAACCCCGCCACGGCGGCTGACATTTAAAAGGCGAGCGGTTGTTTGTACGCATCGTTTCCTCTTTTGCCTCCTACCACCACGACCCAAATCTACCAGTCACTCTTTTTTCACGATCTTTACGCAATGCCCTCTCTCTTCAAGGTCTTCTCCCTCCTCGCCTTGACCGCCCTCTCCGGCGTGCTCGCCTCCCCTCAGCCTGTCCTCGCTGTCCGCGGGACAGTTCCCGTCGACTGCACCATGGCAAAGGGTTACGAAATGTGCCTCCGATACAGGATTCCCCGCTCGCTCCCCGAGCCCCCGTCTCGAGAGCGTGTACCGAGCAGTCTCACCAACGCTGAGCGACTTGCGCGCCATCTCCCGCTCAAGCCACCCAGTCGACGATGTAAGCAACTCGCGCAGAACCAAAGTCCTCGTACTAATGCTCTGCAGCTTCTGCACGCCGTGCTGTGTCGTCCCCGGCCGCCACACTTGCAAACCGCGGATACATACAAGTCCTCTCCGTCGACGCCAGCGGCAACCGTACCGGTGTCCTAGGTTACATTTCCAAGACCACGTATATCCACACGCAATATGTCGTCAGCCCGTCTCTCGATGACGCTCTTCTCGTGGGTCCGAACGGAGATCATGACCTCCTCACTCTGGTTCGTTGTGTTTTCAACTTGAGGCGTGGCGCATGCTCATTGATGTTTTCCAAAGAATTCAGACACTCCATCCCCCGCCTTCCTCGGTCTCGTGCAAGGTCGTGACGATACATCCTCCAATCTTGCTCAAGGAAGCTTCAATTACTTGTACCTCGCATCCACCGCCCAGAGTTTGTTTATTTTTATGATGCTATATCCTCTTTGTCATTAACAATTTTAGCCTCGCCAAATGCAACTCCTCAGAACGTTGACAGTTCGTTCAGCGCCGTCTATGGCCAACCTTATTCGGCGGAGAGCGCTGTTGTATGTCAATCCTCACATCGTCCTGAGCGAGTAGCTGACTGGCATGAATAGTGGACGCTCGACCCAGTAACCCACTCGCTGACAGCACAGTGGATCAACTCCGACGGCTGTACGTCGTTGCTTGATCCTTTTTCTTTCACGACGTTACTCACCAAGCCTCCAATGCAGCCCGTGCCCCAACAATCAGCTTTTCACAAGGCTCGGCCATCTACTTCTCCGGAGATCCTGAAGCGTTCCACCAGATGTACGCGGCGCCGGTGCAGCAGATTGTGCGTATTCTTGATTTTTCTTCTCTGCCGCGCTGAGGAAACTTAGGCGTTTGGATACGTTCCTGCGTAGCGAACTTTATGGCCGTTATTTATGTTGTTTTCGTTCATCCTACCACACTGTACTCTCATGCACGCATACTATATCATTCGGTTTCCTTTGGTCTTTCCGAAGGAAAAATTAGTCAACCGTGGGAATATCTTGATCGCACGTGTTGCTCGCCATTTCTCTTCCAACGGTTTCGACGCAGCAAACGGGTTCAAATGAACGACTCTGGTCCCTATGAGATTGCTCGAACTGTGTACTCCAGTGTCGAGGCCGAGTTTTACGCTTGGAAGGCCAAATACATCGCCGACATATTCGGTCGAGTGTTCAAATCCAGCGCCACTCCGGTCATGGAAAGTTTCCAATTGGATCCTGATCCATTTGACACTCTCCCACCTAACCGAAAGTTTGGCGGAGACTACATATATAGCTGGGATTACGACGATGACGGCGAAATCATTCAAGGTTCTGACAAGCGCATACCTATCATTGTAGTGGAACCGGATTACTTCGAACCTCATGTTCGCTACCAGTTGTAAGTCCTTCCTAGAAAGAATCTTCAACTTGAAGCTCAAACTTCGCTCATTCAAACCAGTTGTACACCATCCTCACGCAACATTACTGCGCGGGCACACGACATGCTTTCTGCACCCTTCGTTCCTTACCCTGAAGATCCTACCTTCGATCGAAACGAGTATCTCAAACTATTTGAATCTTTTCAATGGGAGGATTACCAATATGATCCAGATGGTACGCTTTACCGGAATCTGTATATGGCATACTGCTCATACCAACTTCAGACGAAGTAATCCAATACGAGACCGTCCGTCGCCTCCACATGGAGCATGGATTCTCGTCTGAGACTATAGATGATATCATTAGCCTTTTCCCCCTTTTCCATGAGCTTCGATTGTTGAACGAAAGCGGCCTGCTTTGGGAAGTAAGCCAGAGGCAAGAGGTCGTTATCTCAGTTTCGCAATTGTTTTTACCCGACCCACACAGAGACCTCCCCGATGTCATTTGGGGCGATGGTCGCCCTTCCTCTAGCAAACCGCAACTCCCACTTCATTTTGCACAGGAGTCTCCAACTCCTGACGATATATTTACGCAGATAAATCGTGGCCTCGCGAAGTTCTGTCCAAATTTAAACTGCATTACACCTTGCTGCCAGGTCCATGGTAGGTCCCATCCATGATTTTCTACTGGTGAGACATTGAAAACTGTTGTTCATGTATAGTTGGTCGCAACTCAGACTACACACCGGCTCTTACACCGAGAACACCCCGTCTCACCAGTGATGATTTTTTTGAGGAGCCAGGGGCCGCATGTGGGGCAGACTGTTTCCGGTACCTCAATTCTGACGGCGTGGTACGAAGTTCGAACACAAGCTGAAGAACATGCACAATCTCATCACTTGAGCCACAGAACACCGATATTTTGCAACACAAATTTACCTTCCTGCATGGCATGCTCAAACTTGATCCAGATGTCCTACCTTGCGATTTAGCTGTGATTTGCAACTTGCCTTGTTTCCAGACATTTTTATACAGGAGCCACACGATATCCGACAGTGAAGTTTGGTACCCAGAACGCGAAGCCGGCCCAGCTGATTTTTGTAAGTTTCGCATCTTAGCTTGTCTTTCAACTGCACTAAATTTCTTCTCTGCTCTTGAGCCGGGAATGAACTTCCGTGAGGGAGTCCCTGTTCTCCGGCATTTTATGGAGCGTTGAGAATTCACATATAGTACATCTCCCTGCGTTCATTCGGGACCATGTTCCGCCCGCATGAATTGTGAATGCTTTAGGATGAAAGTTTTCTGTGAGCGGAATTGCCGTTGTGATACTTCCTGTGAATATTCGTTTTTGTCTAATTCTCCTGACTGATACCCTTATCCGAGGCTCGAGACGATGGAAGGGGTGTAACTCAACGTGTGGGAAAACCAAGAAAGGGAAAATCAAGAAAGGGAAAACCAAGGGTCTCAAATGCAGTGATCCTGACGTTTGCGATTGTCGACGATGGGAGCGAGAGTGTGATCCGGAGCTTTGCACAAAATGTGATGCTCGGTACGCCATTGCCTTTATGCTGGAACCTTACACATTCATGGCGATTCAGGGACCAAAACGTTCACTTTCCTCCCGAGAAAAGGCGGGGGCGCGCAAGGCCGTCCAAAGCTGCTCGATGCCACAACGTGGATATTCAACGCGGCCAGTTCAAGGTAATAGTGTCTTCATGGAAGTATCTTTCTTGAGATTCAACTCTGGTGGGACAGCGGTTCAACATCAACCGTTCCAAGCATGGACTGGGGGCTTTTGCAGCTCAAAATATTGCCAAAGGCGAACCGATTGGCGGTATACACATTTCTGAATGTGCATGATTTAATGACCATCTCATTCTGTCACAGAATATATAGGTGAATTAGTGGGCGAGGGAGCGAACCACATGTTCGTAACATATTTTCATTTTACTGCCTTTTATTGTGATTTAACAGCTGCACATCAGGGCCGAGATCCAAAAGCATAGTCGCCTCAATTATGTCTTTGGCATAAAGCACGCTCCTGTTGTCATAGACGCACAATGGGTGGGGAACCCTACCCGCTTTTTGAACGACTCTGTGTACGTACCACCCGGCTCCAGATCCAAGTCCACACCGCCAAATTGTGCGGCACGGGGTGCGTGATGTTTTAATTTGCTATTCAAGTTTCTACTCACATCCATTGTCCGCTAGAGAGCATTGTGAATGGGGAAAAGCGGCTTGTTTTAATTGCAGGTATATTTTCACATTGTTTTTTCGCGAGGTCATTTGAATCATTGGTGGTTCAACATAGAAAAAAAGATCAAGAAGGGCGCCGAATTGTTTTTGGATTACGGACCAAAGTATTGGGAACTATTTGAGGATGAAGTCTGAGATGCATCTTGTATGACAGTGAAATAAATTCCAACTTGAACCATCACCTAATAACAGTATACAAATGATCGAACCTGCCATTTCAACGTGCTGCTCCTGCATCCTCATAAATCGACCCTCAAGCCGGCCACTTTCATCGCTGCCTGGCGTCTGGTGAGGCTTAGTTTCTCGTTGGTCCCGTTCATGGACCCCTGCGTCACGGCGTGGACCTGGGTGCAAAAGTTTGCCAGTGAACGAGTAGCGGCATTCGACGCGTCATTTGATATTTCCGGAGCGAACCAGTAGCTGCTAAATCGTGAAAGTGCGAAGGTCTCTAATACATACTCGCGCTGGGCGAAATCTTGCCTCCACCTTTTCGGCATTCTCGGCATCGCCATTTGATCGCAATCCCAAAAAGGCAATCCGAGACTCTGCCATTGACCGCTTGCTTCAGTTTCTGCTTCTCTTCCTCCTCTTCACCCTGTAGCTCATAACCATCTCGGCGCGCCAATTCGAGTAAACCTTTACTAGATTGGCCGCATCCACCGCGCTTTCAAGTCGAGTGGCACAATGGGAGACAACACGCCGGAATCGGTCGTGGAAGAGCGTGTCGCACAACTCCAGTATGGTCCAATTTATGCTGCGGCCGGTTTTAGCTAAAGCTTGTATGTAACAGGGACATCTCGCAGCGCAGAAATGCGCTCCTTCGCCAGATGTTCCATATGGTTCAGAGGCGGCAAAGTGTGGGCTCGGTCATCAAGTTGGAGGATGAGGAGGGCGACGATGAGTTGGCTGTCTTCTTAGACAGATTTGACTTGTCTAAAAAGTGCGTGACGAGTCGTGTTACTTTGTTCTCTGCTCACTTAATTGCTTTCCTCAGTCCGGAAACTGGAAGCATCCAGTATTTCGTTCATAATGAACTATTCTCCCCAGACCCAGCCGTCTCCTCCCCAGTTCCATCATCGCCCCCACTCAGTCCGCGGCGCAGTGAGCCGCGAGCCTTGGAAGTCTCAGAACCTGCCTTGCCAGACCCACCCCCGAAAATCCAGGATGTCTCGCCTGAACCTTCCGCGGCGCATGAAAAGCCTCCGTCTATCCCCGTCTCCCCTGCAACCTCCATCCCCGCTCAACCTTCGCTGCCTGCGGAATCAGACGACGAACTGGATCTCATTGGCACCCCCGGCCCATCCACCAAGTCAATCCCCACCCAGTCTCGAACTCCTTCCGAAGCACTCCACATCGTAGACACGCCTGCTCCAGATCAGGTCATCGTGGTGGACGGGGACGACTCGGCGGACGGGGAACAAATCATAATAGTGGATGGAGATACCACAGACGAGGACGACCTCGTCCAAATTGTGCAGCCACCTTTGGAGGAGGGTTCGGCATCCCAAGTTCCGATCGTGGTGGAAGAAGCGGTGCCGGAAGACCGACACGAGGCTCCGACGAGTTTGAACGAGGAGGGTCCCGTTCACGTGCAGGACGTCCCCGCGGAGGAAGCGACCGAGGCTGATGTGGCGCCGCCCGAGGTCGACGTACCGTCTGCAGAGGCTGACGACATGGTTGTTGATGAGGATCTTTTCTCCGTTCACGACGAATTGACTCCTCCCCCGACCACTGAACCTGAACCTGAACCCGAGCCCGAGCCCGAACCTGTACCCACCGTGTCTGAACCCATACTCACCGTATCTGAACCCGTACCCACCGTATCTGAACCCGCACCCACCGTATCCGAACCCGAACCCGAACCACCCGCCGCCGACTCCCCCAAACCCACCGATGATATTATTCCTGTGGATCCCGTCGAGCACGTCAATCTCGAAACTCCTGAAGTCCCAAATGTACCAATGAACGACGGCTTACCCGTTGCGGAAGAATCCAGGGAAGAGCTGAAAACCGATGACCAGGAGCTAACTCACATAGCGCGAGCAGAAACACCCTTGTCGGACGGCGAATCCATGGTCATCGACGACGACGATGACGAGGATCAACCAGCACAGCAGGCCGTCGCGCCAGCAGAATCTCGTTCGCCAGCCTTTGGCGCCCAGTACTTTTCCAAAGAGAGCACTCCTCAGCTCATCGTTATAGCTGCACCACCGATGCCTGTCCTGATCCGTGAACCGCTTTCAACTCTTTCTCCGCCTTCATCCTTCAACTTCTCTGCCGTCCCGGCTACGCCCGTGGTTTCGTCCGAGACCCCCGTCAGTCCCGCTCAGTCGCGGCATGTCTATCACCCCACGTACACACTGCCGCCACTCAAGTCCCTGCCCGCGGACTTCAGCCGGAAGACCAAACCCGCGAAGCTGCAGCGTAAGCACAAGGAACGCGAGAAGAACGCTGCAGGAGACAAAGCGAAGGACAAGGATGACTGGGCGCCGTTAGGCGTGAGTCGATGGGGAGCTATGATCCGCGCGAATCCGGTCCACACTAAAGTTTCGCGAGCGCCGAAATGCTTGAACAGCCGGGAATGGAGTGTTCGTGCTTAAAATTGGCTCGACACTTGGCGCTAACTGCATTCTTTAGGTTGCGATGGCTGAGTTAAGGCTCATACGTGCGCTGGAACAGGTCGAGTCGTTGAAAGACGCGGGCCGGTGGAGCTTCCGGCAGCCGAAGAAGCAGCGAGGCGTCGGCGGATTGACAAAAACACACTGGGATTATGTTCTGGACGAGATGGTGCGCGCACTTTGGCTACGTTTTACTGCTACTGATGTTACTTCCCTGCAGAAATGGATGCGGATTGACTTTCGCGAGGAGCGCAAGTGGAAGCTGGCGCTGGCGTACAATCTCTCGACTGCCGTCCTTGAATGGCACTGCTTCGGTAGCCTTGCGGAGCGAGTAGCGAAAGGGATTTGTGTTGGGTGGAGGCGGCCCCGGAGCGGCGATTTTATTCAAGAAGAGCTCATGCTGGACGAGGATATTTTGCCTCTGGAGCAGCCCATGGATGTGGATGTGAGAGACCGTCCTGCTTCTCCTGTGGATTCCACGCGTCCAACTTCCTTGCTCGCTGTCGACTACGGATCGGACGATGACGATGACGACGAGCAGGAAAAGCAAAGTGTTGTGGACGCTCTCGAACCCTCCTCAATACTTGACGACGCACTCGAAGCAGCAGAGAAGGGCCCGGCTACAGCCACAGACTCGGGATTCAGTAACGTTCAATTCCAGCGAGGGGAAGATTCGGAAGAGCCGCCTTCTGCGCTGTCAGAGGCTCCTACTAAGATGGACGTGGATGAGGCTGGTGCCGAAAATCCCGCCGCGGACAATGCTGTGAAGATGGAGGACGCTGAAGATAAAAATGAAGACCATTCAGGGTTGAAGGCGTCGTCCAGCGACCCCATCCTCTCCCAAGGGGACTCCGTCGCTGAGAGTGCTGTCCCACCAACGCCCGGGTCCAAGTCTTCCTCGAAAGCCAACATCTACGCCCCGCTCCGACAGTATCTCGCGTATTCTGGCAGCGATAAGCTCTTTCTCGATCTGCGTGATCTGGACCGGGTGGTCATGAACGCGTCCGCCGACGAGCTGAGCGCCGATCCGGCGTTCCCGCCAGCCGATCTGTCGGAGATATTCCCGGACCTGCCACCGTTGGGGATGATGGACGTGGCGCCGCCGCCCGCCGCGAACGTGCCGGAGGGGCGCAAGAAGTCCGAGAAGCGGGCGGACCGCGACGACCCGAACAAGCGGGTGGAGGAGACGATGTACACCAAGCTGTTCCCGATCGGCAAGTTCATGTACACCAAACCGACGCTCGTTGGGCCGCTGCAGCCCGCCAAGCGCTGGAAGAATGGGCGCTGGCTGAACGCGGACGACTGTCCGGCAATGGACTCTGACACACCTCCCGTGAAGGCAGAGGATAGTACGAGTGGTATGTGTTTACGAACGTTAACACTTAATTCAAGCTGATTATATTCTGTACAGAACTATTCAACTCCAAGCCTGCGAACTCTGTGGCGGTGATGCAGATGGCGTTGGAGCTGAAAGAAAAGGAGGTGAAGGAGGCTCCCTCGAGGCGCGCCGCGCACATCTGGACGGCGATCGATGATAACCTGCTCAAGTCGTTCGTCGACAAGTACCCGAACAACTGGACGCTCATCTCCGAGTGCTACAACTCGGCGAAGCTGACGATTTCGACGGACAAGCGCTCGCCGCGGGACTGCCAGGAGCGGTGGAAGGAGCGGTGGGCGCCGGAGCTCCGGCCGAGGCCGCAAGAGGCGGCGCCGATAGAGGAGCCGCCTGCGACGCCGCAGCCGCTCCCGCCGCCGACGCCGAGCATGACTACGCGGGGGATCAAGCGGCTTGCGAGCGCGAGCGTGTCGGGGCCACCGCCGGCGGCGTCGGGGAGCGACGCGAAGAAGCGGCGGCGGCACCAGTACTTGCAGGAAACGATGCGCAAGGCGGCGAAGAAGCGGGCGGAGACGGCGCAGAAGATGAGTGGTACGTCCTGCCGTCTCTATTCGACGCTTTGATGGTCTGACTGAGCGTGTGCAGCGAGCCAACGGAAGCCGCCCGCGGTGCACGAGACGCACGCGCAGTATAGCCGGCTGCCGAAGCTGTCGCCGGCGGAGCTGAGCCGGCTGAAGGCGGAGAAGGACTTCAAGGACCAGCAGGACCTGATCGCGCGGCGCAAGCACGAGGAGCTGACGCGCGTGGCTCAGCAGCAGCGGTTGCCCCAGGGCGCGCCGACGCAAGCTCAAGTCCAGGCGCAGGCGCAGGCGGCGCAGCAACAAGTAGCGCAGGCCCAGCAAGCCCAGCAGGCGCCGCATCCTCAGCAGCAGCAGCCCACCGCGCCAGCGCAGCAGGCGCAGGCTCCCCCGCAAGCGCCGACCCCGGCGCAGGTCCTCCAGCAACAACAGCAGATGCAGCAGCAGCTCGCGGCGGCGCAGCAGCGCCTCGCAGTCGCCGCGCGGAACCAGGTCAACATCTCGCAGCAGCAGCAGCAACAACAACAGCAACAACAACAACACGGCCAGCAACAGCAGCAACAGCAACAGCAGCGGATCGCGTCGCCCATGAACGGGGCACGGGTGATGACACCCCAGCACCAGCAGCACCAGCTCCTTCAGCAGCAGGCGCGCATGGCGCAGGCGCAGCTCGCGCACCAGGCGCAGCTCCAAGCGCAAGCCCAGGCGCAGGCGCAGGCTCAAGCGGGTGCAGGGGTGAACGGGATTCGCGCGGGGACGTCGTCGCCGCGCCCCACGGCCGGGGTCGGGGCGGGGGTGGCGGTGGGGGGGCAGCAGGCGATGGTGCCGGGGAACGCGCTGCCGCGGCCGACGGCGACGCAGCAGTACATGAACATGATGGCGGTGCAGAATCTGCAGGCGGGGCTGCAGCAGTACACGCAGGAGCAGCTCCAGCATGCGGTGAGTTGCTTTCACAATTCAGACGCCAGTGCTCATTTTTCCCGTGTAGTTGCAACAGGCGCAGATCGCTCAATTGCATGCGCAGCAGCAGGCTCAAGCGCAGGCGCATCAGCAGGCGCAGAATCAACAGCACCAGCAGGGGCATGGTGGTTAGAGGGAAAAGTATTTTTATTGTATTATGTGACCATTCTGTATTGTACTTAAAACTCGTTTGAATCTAGAGTAGATTCAAGGCTGGTGACCTCTGGCGATGCTCGCTGTTGGCTTCATTCTGTATGGCCGTCTTCGGGAAGTGTGAGCGTCCAGCTCAAAATGCATATCGGCGGTCGGCCCGGTCCTTTTAGACGCAAAGCTTGTATATTTACCGAATGCGGGAGCTTTCCTTTTCGATTCTGTGTATGTTCGTTTGCTCGTTTGCTCGCATCCTCCGCCGAGCCGAGGACCTGATGCTCGGCATTGCTCGCCTCGGCGCGAATGACGAGTCGGTGAGAGCATCATGCTGGCATGCCAGCGCGAAGCGGGGGAAAAAATTGAAAGAATGAGGGAAGAGATTGATATCAATATCAGCTGGAAGTGCGCGAGCCGCGAGGAGGCGACTCCGACTCCGACTCCGACTCGGAGCTTGCGCCGCTATTTGCTTAGCCCCGGTGCACTTGGTCCCGGTGCTACTCGTGGCTCTGCTCGGGTTGACGACGGTAACTCAGGTTAGAGAAGGTTAGGGACCTGCCCGCCGCCGCCGCCGCCTCGGATTGACGACGGACCAAACCCGAACGCGCCGAACGGCGAACAGTTTGGCGCGGGGGTTGCTGAGATCCGAACAACATAAACGATTGGTCCAGGGTATTGGTTGGCTCATTGTTGGCCCACGGTGACCGTGTTCATCGCGCCCACGCAGCAACGGTTAGATTGGGAATGAATTTGGTGAGAGATGTCGGGAATAGCATGATGCGAGCGGGACTGAGCGGGACATGGTCTTGTTTTTTGAGTTCAAATGACGGAGTCCCCTGTGGCACAGCTTGGCACAGTTGATTTATTAATAAATCAGCTGGTAATGTCGGTGGTCGATCCTCCATGATAATGGCGACCCTTTGTTGGGGTGTCAAGATGAGGCGCGCCGGACATGTATATACAGCGCGCGTTGACAGCTGCCGACAACGCGGCACAAGCAAGAGCGCGATGCCCCACGCGCAGTTACGTTGGTGGAGTTGCGGGTTTAAAAAAAGACGAAGAAAGGCCGAAAAAAGACGGCGATGGGAGACCTTGGATGGTGCTGGTTCTGCGTGTTTTGGATGTGGGGGGTGCAAGCGAGGCAGAGCAGGGTTGCTGTGTCGCGTAGGAGGTGCTTGGCAAGTCAGTCAGTCAGGAGGGGATCGCCGTGTTAGGGTGTCTCACGAGTTCGGTTAGAGAAATGTAGTAGGGTCCTGTTGCACCTGTCTTTCACTCCACCACCATGGCCCAGCCGCCACCATCCCGCGACTACGAGCCTCTCCCCCTCACCCACGAGGACCACCACCCCACGGCCCTCTACAATGCCCCCCCGTCCCCCCACTCGTCCCCCTTTCATCTCCCCACTGCGGACCAGGATGGTCTCCCATACACAGACGACATGGGCATCCCTATGGGCTCCGCCCAACCCCGCTTTCTAGGCCGTGCCCTCTACGACGAGCCCGCACCTAGCGTGCGCAACTCGTACGCGGAGTCCAGCCAGTCCCACCAAGCATACCCCTCCAACGACCGCGCCTCTGCGTACACAACAGACAGCGCCTACGGCCTGAACGACGGCCCGGGTCCCATCCCCCGCGGCTTCCAAGACCAGGCCTACCGCGACGACCCCGGCTACTTTGTCGGCGAACAGCCCATGCGGAGACGGGACGAGAAGCGTGCCGCATACGCCAGCCCCAAATCCCGCCGGAAACCAATAATAATCGGCGTGGTCATCATCGTTCTCCTGCTCGCCGTTGTTGGCGCCGTCCTCGCCCTCACCGTCTTCAAGAGCAAGTCAAAGTCGGCCTCCTCGGGCTCGTCGTCCTCGTCGTCCGACACCGCTGCGGGCTCCACCGCCTCTGGCACGCCCTCCTCGGGCAAGATCGCCATCGTGTCTGGCGCAGACGGCAGCACTGTCACCGCCGACGACGGCTCCACCTTTACCTACAGCAACTCCTTCGGCGGCACCTGGTACTGGGACGAAAACGACCCCTTCAACAACGCCGCACGCGCTCAGTCGTGGTCCCCCGCCCTCAATGAGACCTTTAATTGGGGTGTTGATAAGATTAGGGGGTGCGTCTTCTCACCATCTAATGCTTATAACCTTATTAATCGTGCGCAGTGTCAATATCGGCGGCTGGCTCGTTACGGAACCCGTGAGTGCCCCTGTTCCTGCTTCTGTCCGTCCCTGATCGCTCGCGCGCCAGTTCATCGCCCCCTCCCTCTACCAGAACGTCCAGGCAGCCAACTCTAGCATCACCGTCATCGATGAGTGGACGCTCATCGAGGCCGGCGGCGCCTCCGCGCTCGAGGACCACTACAAGACGTTCATCACCGAGCAGGACTTTATGCAGATCGCCGCGGCCGGCCTCAACTTTGTCCGTATCCCCCTCGGGTACTGGGCCATCGAGGTGCTCGATGGGGAAAACTTCATCCCAAAAACATCATGGACGTACTTCCTCAAAGCCATCCAGTGGGCGCGCAAGTACGGCCTGCGCATCAACCTCGATCTCCACGCCCTCCCCGGGTCGCAGAACGGCTGGAATCACTCGGGCAGGCTGGGCTCGTACAATGTCCTGTTCGGCCCCATGGGAATTGCCAATGCCCAGGTGCGTGTTCAGTTCGAGTTTTATATGCTGCTCAGACGCTGACTGCGCGCCTAGCGAGCACTTGACTACGTGCGCATCATCGCGGAATTCATCAGCCAGCCCGAGTACCGCGACGTCATCCCCATGTTCGGCGTCACCAACGAGCCCCAGGGAAATTCGATCGGGCAGGATAACCTCTCTCGCTAGTGAGTCGCTCGCCGTGGCATGCGTGCTGAGGTCCATACTAACCTTCGTCCAGCTACTTCCAGGCGTACAACAACGTACGGTTGGCGAGTGGCATCGGCGAGGGCAACGGGCCGATGGTGTCGTTCCACGACGGGTTCCTGGGGCTTGCCAAGTGGGACGGGTTCTTCGAGGGCGCGGACCGCGTCTCGATGGACCTGCACCCGTACCTGTGCTTCTCAACCCAGAGCACGAGCCCGATCACGACGTACACGGACACGCCGTGCAACTCGTGGGGCGGGCAGTTCAACGCGACGATGGCGAACTTTGGGTTCGTGGTCGCGGGCGAGTTCAGCAACGCGGTGACGGACTGCGGGCTGTACGTGAACGGCGTGGGGCAGGGCGTGCGGTACGAGGGGACGTATACCAGCGGCGGGCCGTGGCCGGATTTGGGCAACTGCGATACGGACTGGCTCGACTACCCGAATTGGGACAACGCGACGAAGACCGCGTACAAGACGTTTGCGATGGCGAGCATGGATGCGCTGCAGGTGCGGGGGATCGCCGTTCTTCTCATCGATTACAGTAAAATTAACCTCTGCTACGTACGTCCGCAGAACTGGTTCTTCTGGACGTGGAAGGTGGGCAACTCGACGGCGGGCAAGGTCGAGGCGCCGCACTGGTCGTACCAGCTCGGGCTCGAGAACGGGTGGATGCCGACCGACCCGCGCTCTGCCGTCGGGCAGTGCGGGAACTCGGACCCGTTCGTGGGGACGCTCAGTTCGTGGCAGACGGGCGGCGCGGGCGCGGGGAGCATGGCGGCCTCGGTCACTGATGCTTTGTCGTGGCCGCCGCCGGCGATCTCGTTCCCCGGGGGCGCGAGCGCGGCGAGCGTGCTGCCGACGTTCGCGGCGAGCGGGACGCCGATCACGCTGCCCGGCCCGACGTTCACGCCCACGAGCGGCGCGACGGCGGCGGCGAGCATCAGCTCCGGGGACGGCTGGGCGAACCCGAGCGACACGGCGGGGATGATGGGCCCGATTGCGGGGTGCAGCTACTTCGACCCGTGGATAGGCTCGACGGTCGCGCCGCCGGCGCCGCTGTGTACCGCGGCGGCCAACGCGCTGTTCGCCGTGCCCACGACGACGGACGCGGCGCCGTCGATCACGCCTGCGCCCACTGCTGCGCGGCGTCGCTAGGGTGCCGCACCTCCGTGCGCTCTTTGTACATTGACATGACGTGCTGGCGGCGGGTGAGCCGCCGCCGCGCTTCCGCTCGTTTCTTTTGCATGGACCTGGATAGGATTTGCTCGCACTCATTGAATGAATCTCACTGGCATTGTTACATCCCCCCCACCACACTAAAGCCTCCTCACCCCCCCCTCTCACCTGAAGCGTAGACTTCAGCCGCCCTCCCTGCTACACCCGCCCGATGATTGGATACTGCTTATTTTATCTCGCCTAGTTGCTACCACTTGCACGACAGACAGACATTGGTATTTTATCTACTACAGTTATATGCGTATATCGATGTGGTTTTTTGGTGCTGTCCGCGGCAGGGCGGTCTCCTTTGAGAGGAGTAAATTCAAACTCAATTTGACTAATTCCGGCGTACTCAAGAAGAGCGAGGAAATAGCAAGTCGGCGATTCCCGGCTTCGAGCCGGAAACCCCAAGAAGATATGTATAGAGGGAGCGGTACGGCTCAAGTTCTAAACTCGATTAATATTGTCTTCATACGAGTGACCTAGAACCCCTAGCACCAACCTGTCTTGAACTTTGAGCCAGCGTCCGTACTTATTCACTTGGATCATCTTTATCCTTGCCTGACGGATTCAATAGATAATCCTGGCTGCACAGGACGTCAGAGACCTGCTGCTGATTTTCCAAGAGCCCAAACCGGTAGAGTTCAACTGGGAGGAGACACACTTCCCTGAGCGCGGCCTTAGCGACGCGCTGCGCCAGACACACCCAAACATACACCAGACGTTGAAGCCAGGCAAGCTCAAGACACCCGGCCAGGTCCTCTTCGAGGTCACGCTTGCGCGTCGTATTATGCACCACTACTCGGTGCCGGAGGACGCCGTCGCAGACAGGATGCAAGAGATGGGGATGGGCCTACACTGGCACGCGCTCATGGCCAATAACCTCCCACCTCCCGGCCTCGACCTCGTACCCCGGAGGGACCCAGACGACACTAGGTGCGTGAACTTGTTGTGAGATATGGATGTGGCTAACCTTAGATACCCAGTCCGTTCATGTTCTCCGCAGCGCAGTACGAGCGATGATTGGTCGAGGACGCAATGAGCAGGCTATCAATGGCAAGCGAGAAACCAACTCAGACAGTCCGTCACGAGGAACGCCAGACATTGACTTCAAGTTGGCCAGACCTCGGTGGGACGTGAAAGGAAATGGCTCCGTTAAATTACAAAATGTCTTTGTGGAATGGTCGTGCAGTTGTTGTGATGCTAAAGTCTCCCTAGGTTTTCCTTGACCTTGAATTCGCACCCTGTCTTTGCCTTCACCTCCTCCAGCGTCACGCCCTCAGCCAGATCTGTGAGCTCCAGCTCACCGTTTACACGATCGACATCGAAAGCAGCAAGCTCTGTGATGATCTGGCTAACCGTCCGCGCACCAGTGAGAGGGAGGGTGCATTGTTTGAGAATCTTCGGGCTTCCGTCCTTGGCGGTATGCTCCATCGTCACGATGACCTTGGTCTTGTCGGGGTTGGAGACGAGGTCCATGGCGCCTCCGATTCCTGTTTGGAAGAGATGTCAATGAAACGAAACACAATTGACGGAGAGAGCCGACCTTTAACCATCTTGCCGGGAATCATGAAGTTGGCAATATCTCCGGCCTGAGATACTTGCATGGCCTGAATAAAGGTTAGGTCTGCCGGTAAAAACGCCAAAAATATTGCACGTACTCCAAGGATTGCGACGTCAATGTGGCCTCCGCGGATCATGGCAAAAGAGTCGCTGGAATCTACAGCTTGATTAGTCAAAGACCGACAGACTCGAAATCGGTCCCACCAAATACAGAAGCGCCGGGAAGGAGGGTAACCGTTTCTTTCCCAGCATTAATCAAATCCCTGTAATTTCATGGGTCAAGTACGCTCAGAAAGAAAAGAAAATGCTATCTTACGCATCGAGCTCCTTCTCCGTGGGGTACGGACCCATTCCCAAAATACCGTTCTCGCTCTGCAACCACACGCTGACACCCTTCTCCAAATGTTCCGGTACCAATGTTGGCATACCAATTCCGAGGTTGACATAGAAGCCATCCTTGATTTCCTTTGCAGCGCGTTTGGCGATACGATGTCTCTGTGCCTGTGCTGCAGCCTTCTCGGGCGATAAGGATTCGGAAGTGGTCTTGCTGGGGTCAGGAGCTAGGGTTGTGATCTCAATCTGTCTGGGAGTGGTTGCAGTAACGATGCGATCTACGTAAACTCCAGGGAGGTGGATGGCGTTGGGAGAAAGGGAACCAATTGGGAGAATATTCTCAGCCTGCAAGTGGAGTGAGAGAAGCTTGTATCAAGCTGGAAGTGACGTACCTCGACGATGGTGAGCTTAGCATTTCTGGCCATGACTGTGCTGAAATTGTTCGATGCGTATCTTGAAATCATGAGTGCTGTCAGCCTTTAGGATGGGATCGAAGTAGATAACCTACCTGAATACACAGTTTCCAGCCTCGTCGACTTTCCATGCCCGAATGAAAGCAACATCACCAGCGAGTGCAGGCTCCAGCACATATTTACGGCCGGCAATCTCTCGGGATTCCTTGGGAAGACCCGGGATCGCTATTCCAGCTGCCATGCCGCCCTCGTTGTAGCGAATGGGAATCGTTCCTTGTTCTACAGCTGTAGACGCGCCGGTCGGAGTAAAGAACGCGGGAATTCCAGCGGCGTGGGCGCGTAGACGCTCTGCCAGGGTGCCTTGCGGTACCAGCTCCAAGGAAATTTGACCTTTGAGATACAAGGATTCGAATTTCTTGTTACTGAGAGACGAATAGTGAGAATGCGACCAAGGGAGATCCGACTTTTCACGAACCCGCCTGGATAGGAAGCGACGACTTTGCCAAGTTGTTCCGTGTTTAATAACTTGCCTGTGAACTCCGTCAGAGGGTGGATGAAGTTCCGCGATGAACCACAAACCGAGGCCCGAGTCACCCGAACCAGCATTGTTAGATACACCGGTCAGGTTATTAACATCTTTGCGCTTTGCGAGCGCTCCGAGTAAGGTATCTTTGGAGCGGATCAATGAACAGTCTACGACGTCCAGATTCAACCAACCTGGTATTCCAGCTGCCCCGAATCCTGGAGAGGTATTATGGATTAACTAAAGCGTCTGCAGCAAGGAATGGCGCGCACCTCCGCAAAGCAGCACGTCTCCAGACTTTATGTCCGCGACGGCCTCATCGACGGCCCAGACCTTTGATTTCTTTGGGGGTTCTGCGGGCAAGCTGTGCTTCCGGGAGAGAGAGGCGAAGACAGCGAGACGCAGGGCCGGCCTGCTCGAGCGACACGCGTGCACGACGAGCATGGTGGTTTGCAGTGAGAATACCCTCGTCGGAGTATTGAGCCGACCACCCGCGGAGTCCCGCCCCGCGGATCAAGGATAATCCGCCCCAGATAATTCAAGACCAAACAAACTACGTCCATTGATCCTTACTGAGGCTTACCGATATCCCGATCCTAGAGTGCTTAGTGATCCAACACATAAATACTCGGATGAACAGACCCTCATCAGCTTGTGAACCTGGCCTAACAAGCTTTGTGCAGTCTTACCATAACTTTGGAACAACCCACTTTCAATTTAAGTTGCTGCTCAGCCTGCTCTAGATGCCTCGGATCTTGCTTACAGGTGCCTCAGGATACATGTGGGTACCTGAACGCATTAAAACAAACCTAAACTCCTTCACAGCGGCGGCGTCCTCCTCAATCAAATTAAATCCGACTTGCCGACCGCAGAGATCTATACTCTTGTGCGGACCGCTGATCAAGCGGAAAAAGTCGAATCCTTGGGCGCCCATCCTGTCCTGTTCGATCTCAGTAAAAATCAAGAGATCAGAAAGGCCGTCATTGACAATGGAGGTATTCTAGCCATGAATATCTTCCATGGACGACATTTACAACAAATATCCAGTCACGATAGTTGTGCACACCGCGGACGCTATGAACTTCGGTCCAGCTCAGAATTTCATTGAAGCCCTTGCGGAGGTAAAGAAGCGGACGGGCCAGACGGTGCATTTTATTCATGTAGGCGGATATGCTCACACATAGGCTCTATTAAACCCTTTGCCCAGACCTCTGGAGCCAAACTCTTCTCTAGTCACACAGGTAACCAGCTACCCCCCGGCGATTTCATCAGCGACACGCAGGACACGTACACTTTACAGAAGACCTTCAAATCTCCTCACGCATTAATGAATCAAGTATGTGCGAACTCAAAACGCTACCAACCGCGCTGACACGGATACGCTAGGCAGTGAACACCAACATCTCAATCCTCGATTTATCCGAGTCCCTGGATGTCCGCGCTTACATCCTGGTCCCTCCGATGGTCTGTAAGTGACCAAACTTCTTGAATCCGGACCCAGTATTAAAACTGTATAGACGGGCCCGGCGAGGGCTTCGGGAACAAAATCTCCATCCAATTCGTAGCCATCGTCCGCATCGCCGTGGCGCTCCAATATTTGCCTCAGATCCCTGCCGACGACGAGGTAAACCTTGTCTGAATATATATTCGTTTTAAACGCTGAAGAACACATAGACATGGATCCTATGCCATCTACAAGACCTCATCTCCCTATACATGACTCTACTCAAATCGATCATGGCTGGCAATAACCCGCCATTCGGCAAAAAGCACGGCTGCTATTTTGCCGAGAACGGCGTATTCAGCTGGAAGGCCCTCTACGAAGGCATCGCAGCTCGATTAACTTCCCTGAGATATCTCAAGGGGCCACAGACTACCGGGAAAATATCGCTGACCAAGGCGACTGAAGAAGACATTCAGCGTGCTGCCGAAGTTCTGGGGGTGCCGCCAGCATTTGTCCCAGTCTCGGTTGCCGGAAAGTAAGGTCGCCTGGCCTCTCACCCAGCTCATTCTGAGCGAATCCAATAGATGCGCAATCAGAGGCGATAATGGCCGCCAATTAGGGTGGGAGCCAAAGTTCGGGTTGGAACACCTTATGAGCGTCGTCGGCGAAGAAGTTGATTTTATCATCGAGGAGGATAAATCACGCCCCGCGTCGGACAAGTAGCGCGCAGACGCCCCCGACGACGCACACGTTCTCCCCCCATGAAACATGAAATCGTCTGGCGATATGCCCCGTGTATAAGTACGCGAGCCTATAGCTGCGCAACTGCAATAAATCAAAGTAGCCTTAAAATTGAATAAATGCCATCGCTCCTTGCGTGCGCCCTTCTCCTTGAGTCCCTCCGCCGCTAACACCCGCTCGATCTCCTCGCGCAATTCGCCGAGGTTGAGCTAAGCAACATGATAAATGCCAGTGTACGGGATTTTCTGAGTCCCTCGATGTCCTTTGACTGCGCTCGACTGCGCTAGACGTTCCCTCCGAGCCGCGGATCGAGATATATCTGGGAATTGCGTTAAGGTTCGATCGGAATCTGGCGGCAGATTCAAGTTGGCAATGTTTGTCCGCGTCGTCTTTCTCCTATGTCCCGGCTGCATCGTAATAACCCAAATCTTATAGTCATCCAAGATGTCGTCAAAAAACCTCCCGCGAACCCGCTTCTGATGAACGAAATTGTCAGCAGGACACCCGCGCCATCTGTGGAAACAACGTCCTCCATGAACAGTTTCAGTCAAAGCGTCCTCGCCAACCGAATCCTCTTCAATGATCAACGGTGTTTCCTCACCGGAGAGGTTTCCACCGAGACCCAAGCTTGCCATCTGATAAGCGCTATCCGAACGACACAAAAACCAGCGAAAATAAACCTAAAAGCACAAGTGGTGAACAAAGCCTTCGAACATAATGAAGCAACGCTTGACCAATATCAAACCAATATCATAACAGGAGTTCATACTCAGCCGCCAGGGCTTCAACGGCAAAAGGGCCTTTTTCCTAGACAGCCTCATTAACTGTTTAGCTTGTTGAGTGCATTTTCATTGATTTAGGGCTTCATTTAATGGGAACATGCAGTCGATGTGCACTGGCACGGCCATATCTACAAACGTGGTTCATTTTGTGTTGTTGTTCCGCTGCAGCAAATCATAGACATGGTTCTCCATCTCACGATGAGCAACCTCGAATGGGCCGTTCGAGCGATTACGGACCCCAATGCGCCGAGGAACTTGGATGTACGTTGGCTTTACTACACTAGGTGGTGTTTCTGATATTGATATTTGTTCTAGACGACGGCTTATCCCTTTGTCGTTAACGCTTGCCTCATTCTGGTACTCCGGCCACATCTGTTCCTGCCGGATAACAAACCCATACTCATCAACATGGAGCGCACCTTGAGGGCTCGTGGTACCACCCTCCCACAGGCGTCTGCTCCCGCGTCGTGGGTGTTGCATCGTCTCCAACCAGGCAGCCCTTTTCTGGTTGACGACTCTGGTCGGCCCCTCCACACCCTCCAGTTCAGGTCGGAGCGGACAGCTGACGACTCTTTATCAATTTTCTCGTTGCTAGTTAACGCGCACTACAAGCTCCAAGCTTTGCCCCGCGGAAGCCAGGTGCAGAACCCAACGGAAGTCGTTCAGTACGCTCATACGATCGAAGCACTTTTTAAATTGATATTCTATGTCCCGGACCTCCTCCGCAACCCTGGGCCTTTTCCTCTTGGGTCCCAAGTCCCCCCCCTTCCCAACTCCGATCCAAGAACTGGAGCCCCAATGCCACCGTCTCATCAGTCGGGAGCTCATGAGTCGATCGATATGGATTTGTTCGGTCCTACAGCCGATCATACGGAGAATGTGGTTGATGAGTGGGGAGCTGAATCGGACTCTGAGTCCGAGTCCGACTCTGATTCTGACTCGGAGATCTCACGCCGGCACACCGCCCTTGTGCAGGCATTTGATACAACGTTATCGGAAGACGAAAGGGCTTCAGCTATAATGCGAGGTTTGGGCATGTCGTGTGAGTTTGCTTCCTGCCCTTTTGCGCATATCGAAATTGATTGTTTACCAGCCCCCATGAATGAACCCATCTCCCCCCTCCTCACACGATAGAACTATTTGTACGTATGAACTTTAGGACTGTGGCAGTGTTTATTTTTATGTTCCCACCTTAACGTATCAACTTGACTTGAGCACTCTTCTTCGCACCTTATTTTATGATCAAAACCTGTTCGCAAACTTATCCACCCGCTGCCTGCCCGTCACGCTCCTCAGACCGCTCATCTCCCACCTTCAGTCGCGAGGAGCGCCGTATTCACAACCTTCGCCACATGGCGCTACAAACTAGCCCGTAACGTCACAACCACGACGCTAGTAACTGTGCGCAGCCGCTTGTGCACTGGAGGGAGAACGCGAGTGTGGGCTCGCATTGTTGAAGTGGTAGGTGTCCGTCCACTGTGAATGGCCGCCGGGGCTGACCTACAGCATTCCCCGCCAAGAGGCGTCAGATCTCGTTATCGACCACACTGATATGTACACGTGAGGAGACCCCCCCCCCCCTACCCTCTGAACTCTTGTAGACTGGTAGGGGGACAAAAGTGTCCAAAAGGAGTGGGATCATGAGCATCGGCAATCATTGCCACGCGACGACTGATGTATGGTTGATCTTCAGATCAGAGGCCTCTTGTTCCCCGCTGTCCGCTGCGCAGCCGGGACAATCAGTGCACTCATGACAAACGGCAAATGACAGAGCATGTCCGCCGTGTGATTTTATTATCGAGGATAAATTACGCCCCGCGTCGGACAAGTAGCGCGCAGACGCAGGCAGACGCCCCCGACGACGCACACTTACCCCCATAAAGCATAAAATCGTCTGGCGATATGCCCCGTGTATAAGTAGCGCGAGCCTAGCTGGAGTGTCGCAACTGCGCAATCCCCAATAAATCACAGCAGCCTTACAGCGCTTTTCATATGTATACGGAAAACGGAAATTTTTCTGGGTGCTTGTCCGTGTTTGGCCAAGCCCCTAAGTAATTTCTGATCTCGCATTTTGCAGTACGTTCAGGACCCTCCGAGGTCAATCTCATTGATATTACTACACATATGATATGTATGAGTATTGCCTTGACTATGGGCATAGCAGGGCAAGCATGTAAAGGGAAGTAACCAAAGGATTAGTGAAATATGTGACATTTGGGGGGTTGTGGACACGACACTGTGTTGGCTTTGCGTACCGTCATCTTCCATCCGATCCCATCCCATCCCATACGCATTATGCAAGTTTCCGACACCTTCCCAGCGGCCACCACTACTAGCCGCCGATACTAGCGGCTTCGGCGCGGCACCGCATGACCCGATACCCGTCGTATTTGCAGCCCTTGGCTCGAAACCACGCAATTGAAGTGGGGTGATGAGACTAGGAGATGTCCTTATACATCCTAGACATGAGCCGCAAGGAGAACAGGAGTGAATAGAGACTTTGGGGGCATAACTGTGGTTTTCTTGATGGGAATTGCTGGGACCACTCAGATAAGATTCGACGGGCTGCGGCTGCTTCGGTGTATCCCCAATGAGTGTAGGGGGTCTTGAATGCGAGTTTCTGAGTGAAACTGAGTGGTTGTGGTGAAGGGAGACACAAAGAATATGTCCGGTGGCAATTTAAGCGCCCGATGTACACAAGGACAAATACCTGAGAAAAATTTCCATTTTCCGTATACATATGAAAAGCGCTGTAAAATTGAATAAATGTCATCGCCCCTTGCGTGCGCGCTTCCCCTTGAGTCCCTCCGCCGCTAATACCCGCTCGATCTCCTCGCGTAGTTCTCCGAGGTTAATTCGAAGCGTCTTCGCGTCTTCAAACTTGCGCTGCGCCTTGGCCTCCTCGATGAACGTTTCGAGGAGCGCCTCCTGCTCGAGAAGCGGTTGCAGCGCGATCGCCGTAGCAGATGACGGGTCGATGAAGCTCGCGTCGTCGCCGTCTTCGACAGCTGAGCGCGCTGCCGGAGCGCTGGCATGCTTCGGCGTGGGCAGAGACTGATACATTCGCATGAGTGCCGTGCATCAGTAACGGATTTAAGCGACAAACCTGTAGAGGGAACATGTTCTTCTGCAGGAACAAATTTGCGCGGGTCATCACGGCGATCTGGACGCGCTCCTGTGAGCTGCCGGGTCCGTTCGTTGTCGGGAGGTTTCGTATTCGCTTCGCAAGCGAATCGTACTGCGCAAAAGCCTCTAGCAGCCGCTTACGGGCTGCAGAGGCTTCTTTTGTAGGCTGCGAGTCGTGACTTAAGGACATCAATTGGTGAACATCAAGGAAGAGAACAACACCCACTTGAGCGTGAGAATCAGTTCCTGGAACTGGGGTAAAGAATCTTCGATCTCCTTTTCGAGGATAATAAATGCCTGCAAGAATCATGAGTTCCATGGCAAACGGGACCATAAGCACACAGACCTCGTAAAGTTTCACGAACGGGGGGACATGCATGCCCTGTTGGTGATACTGTTGTCGCCTGTCCGAAACTATCAGCGCCTCGCTGCGAGTCGCAAGAACAAAACATACAGCAACACAGGCCTGCACTGGCTGCATATCCGCACGCCCCGGAGGAATTTTTCTTCCTCTGCAGCCTCCTCTTGCAACTCCTTCGCCCCGCCGACGCTTGACGTTCGGCGCTTTCGGACACCATAGTCCACGCCCTCGCCGACCTCCTCGATGTTCCGCGTCTTAGGGTCCACCACGAACAACAGTGAGCAGACCTGCGGTCGCTGTGGTCGTTTAATCGGCAACGCGCAGATGATTTGGCCACACAATCTGCAGTGATGTTTTCGATTCGTTAGTGGGTGAAAGTTTGTCCTGCGAGAAGAATAAATAAATTTCATTTGCTGCGATAGACAACTTACGTGCACAGAGGGCACTTGCTAACATCCGAATCGTCCTGCCACGGTGTTATCCGCTGTTCGGCCGCTACGTGTTGAAAATAGTCAGTAACGACAAAGAAGAAAATGAAAGCCGCGTACATCGAATATCTTCCTTTCCCCCTCCCCCACCTAAAATGCTCTTGAAGTCCAACTCGAAGAATGATGACGCGCGGCGGTTCGCATTGGCGGCGGCTATTCCAGGTCGGCGTCCTACACCCGTTGTTTTCTTCCCCTCCTCGGGGAAGTGCAGTGTAACGAGCTTTTCGAGCCGCCGCTCAAGCTTCGTCCGCTCTGCGGAGGCATATCCCGCCGAGACGGCATGCGCCTTGCGGTGGGCGATAAACTCGTCCGTGCGCGGGCGGTACACGCCTTTGGGCTGGAAACCCGGCCGATAGGGCGCAGAAGTCTGCCGAGGGGGCGTAGGCGGCTGGAGTGTGGAAGGCGAAGGTGGGAGAGATGTCGGTGCGGGGGCGGGGGTGGTTTGGCGGGAAGGAATTGAGGAGGGAGTACGAGACATGGGCGCGGTCGAAGGTGGGGTCGTGTTCTGTACTGCAAGGGATGAGGTCCGGACAGGCGGGACTACGGAAGTAAGAGATGCGGCAACGGCCTGTGCATTTAGTGGCGTCGAATGTCGTCGGTTTGGGGGACCAGCGTCTTCGCTGATTGAGGATATGGCAGGCGGCCTCTCGCTGGTTGATGGGGATGAAGATAATGACTGTATACGCTCTCGGGGGTCTACCAGCATTGATATGGGTCGTTGCTGTGTGTAAGATGGATGCTCTGAAGGTGGAAGACTGGGCCGCAGTGATGAGGAGGCCATCGAGGAGCTTGACGCGGTTCGGGAATGGCCACCGGCCAGGGGTGAGGAAGGCAAAGGAGCACGGGCATTTCGCGGGACGCGACGGAAAGTGGATGTCTTTCGTGGGCGAGCTGCAGGGTCCTCAGGAGCGGCTGAGGAAGAGGCTACCGAAGAAGACGGTAGATTAACGGGAATCCGAGTTGGACTCCGCTGTTCAGAATTCGAGGCAGCACGACCGTTAGCGTCTCCATTGCCATTGGCATGGACACCATTTACACGAACAGGCTCCGGTAAAGCGTCAGTTGATTGGTTTATTGGGGGTTCCAATGGCGGGGCGAGTCCCGGCGACGCTGGGGGGCTCGGCAACCCGTTTGACACAGGTGGAGAGGGATCAAGGACGATGACGGGCGTAGGCGGTGATTCTGTCGATTTAGCGAAACTGAGCGTCGTCTCTTTTTCCCAAGAGCCATAACCGGTTGGGCTGGTCTGGGGAGGCGGGGTGGTTGGGGATACCACGCTAGATGGGCGAGAGGTTGGTGCCGGTACCACGCTTGCCCCAAATCGCGCCTGCGGGTTAGACGGCGTGTGCGAGTGCCGCTTCGACTGCGGAAAGTCAGCGAGTACATATGGGCGCAGAAACTCACGCACCTTGTACGCCTGGTAAGGGATACTGGGGGCCGTCTCTGACATGGCTGCACGGCGCTAAACAAAGTCTACAAGTTCCACAGCGGGGATAATAGACCGGAGTGGTACTAGTCGTAGGATAGATTACAGTCGAGGGCTGTGAAGGGTCAGATGGTTGCTAGTTGGTGAGAGTAGCGCTGGCCATGATCGCGGCTTGAAGGCAGCGGGAGATGGGACTGACAAACAAATACAGCCTCTTGCCCGGAACCATGTCGGCAACGTCTGGCATCGGCGTCTCCGCAGAGCTCAGCGCCCGATTCTCGTCTGCAGTTGCAGCTGAAGAGATACAAACTAGATTCATAAAGGTGTCTATCAAGAACGGTCGGTCGCCCAGTGCCCACCGGCGCGCTTGTTCTTAAACCGTTGCCGAAGAGTCTCTCGTCCACGACCTCTCCGTTCCGGCGCGCGGCTCACTTCAGGAAGATCTAGCCCAGCTCCAGGACTCGGACGATGTGATACAAGAGGACACCCCTGCATATCTTCTCACCAAACTGGACGACCCCCCTACAGAATGGCTCGTCATCTACTATGTGCCCGACACAGCAAAAGTCAGAGACAAGGTCCTTCTTTCGCGTCTCCGTTACGTTGGGAGTCTTAAACCTTCATTAGATGCTCTACGCATCATCGCGCGCCTCGCTTCTCAAGTCTCTGGGCTCAACGCTCTTCTCTGACTCCATATTCGCCACATCTAAAGCGGATCTGACGCCCGAAGCTTATGCTGCGCACCGCAGACACGTCACTGCGCCGAAGCCGCTTTCGGCCAGCGAGCAGGAGATGGCTGATGTCCGCGCTGCTGAGCGTCAAGCGGGTGGCCTGAGCGCGTACCAGGGCAGCCGCGCGCGCACAAGCCACATTGGTCAGACCATCGGCATGCCTTGGGCAGCCGATCTGGAAGACGCCGTCAAAAGCTTGAGCGAGAGTGACAATTCCGTCCTTGTTGTCGCTGTACGTGGGCTTCCCGGTCCTTATCCATTAACTGAAAGCAACTAGACAATCGACATGGCTTCCGAAACCGTCGTTCTTCATTCCACATCTCCAACCGCCGCCGCCGATGTCGGTGCTTCTCTCCCGTCCGACGGCGCATCCTACGCGTTTTTCGCATGGAAGCATGCGCTCTCCCGGCGTGACATAGGTGGGCTATAATTTCGCAGGCATCCCCAGAGCTCGATGTAACACAGTATTCCCAGTATTCATCTACTCCTGTCCCTCATCCTGCCCTGTGAAGCACCGCATGGTCTACGCATCGGGCTTCAACGCCGTCTTCATGTCGGCCAAGACGCTCCTCGCCGACTCGCCTTCGCTGCTGCACACGCGCAAGATCGAAACGTCCACGCCGTCCGAGATCGACGAGGCGTACCTGCGCTCCGAGCTCGACTTCTCCGCAGGGCAAGTGACACCGGGAAGCGGTACATCGACACCGGGCGGGGCTGGGAACGATGATGAGAAGAAACCGTTTGCGCGCCCGCGTGGCCCAAAACGGCGGTAAATCAAGCATGTATGCACCCGTGTGCGGAGCTGTAAGTATGTAAGTATGTATGATTTCAACTTGGAAGCAGTAAACACAACGGCACGGCTTAAAAGAACAGCTACATAGTACTGAGGCGCGAAACGAAACGCGTGGGCCACCGAGGAGCGAAGGAGACATTGATATCAAATGCATATCCTCTACAGTCAACCTGTTGTTCAACTGAATGAACGAGGTTGTCAGTTGATGCGCCAAGCGAGAATCACGTCGTGTCACAATGCTGTGAGTGTGACGCGACGCGTCCGAGTCTCAGCTTTTCGTGCCAGCAGGAGCAATCCAACCTTTCGTCGACTGCCGTCGGTCAGTTGCGTCGTTTATCATCGATTGTACAGATCTAGATAGATATGTCGCTCGACATTCCTTCATCGCCAGCGACAAGCCAGTGCGTTGACTGCCACAAGACGCACCCTCCACGCGCCTGGCTCCCTCCATCGCCATTCCAATCGATTATCATGCACCATGTTCTGCCCACTGCGCCAGAGACTGTTTCCATACGCGACTATATCCGGAACACCGAAGCAGAAATAGCACGCAAGGAACGCGTTATCGATCAGCTCCTCTGTGAAGTGACCCAACTCCGTCGCTCCTGCGAGCATCATAGATCCACCCTTTCTCCCATTCGACGCATGCCACCCGAATTCATGGCAGAGATCTTCATGCAGCTCGCTGCAATTGAGGCAGGAATAGAAACAGATGCGTCGTATTACGACGATGAAGGCATCATCAACAAATCGTTTATGGTCAATCCCCGCGTCCATAAAGCTCCTCTGATATTTGGAAAAGTCTGCGGTCGTTGGAGAACTATCGCGCTTTCACTGCCCCATTTATGGAACTCCATCTCCCTCCACTGCGAGGCCACCAAACTTGAGGCCAACATACGTCTCTGCAAATTGTGGCTAAAGCGGTCGGGGTCGCTTCCATTATCCATCCGGTTCTACAGAAAATCGGGCTCTTCCAATTTACGGATTCTCACGAAAGAAATGCTGGACTGTCATGATTTGATCGGGACCATTTTGCCTTACGCGAACCGTTGGCGTTCTTTGGAATTGAAGAACCTTCCCATTTTCTCTTACCAAGCGTTGAAACACCTACCAGAATCTGCGCCCAGACTGGAGCATCTTTCCGTCCACAATCTCCTCAAATGCCCGAACCCAACGCCTTGGACAGGAATATTAATACAAATCGCACCCAAGCTCACGTCCTTCCAATTCGATAACATTAGTAGCGCCCATATTGGCATACCAGGAGAACAGTCAACGTTCCCGTGGTCGCAACTGACCCACATTGATGTCGGAGACTGCTCCCCAAACGATTGCTTACAGATTTTAACGCACGCTTTATCGGCGACAGCTTGCAAGTTCAGCGTCACCAGAGTTTCACCATCCTTAGAACACTCTCAGACATCTCATCTCCAACTGCAGACTCTCAAAATCGACGCTAGTGTCAGTCTTCACTTGTTGTAGTCCCGCCTTACTTGTTCTGCGTTGTCTACTCTTTACATCCGGATGGACGCAGTACTCCCAGATTTGGCAGGCCAAGATCTCATAAATTTTTTCGCGCGATCCGCTGGGACCATCCGACACCTCACATTACATGGTTTGGAACTCGACGATGAAGAATTGATGACATGCTTTGCCAAAATGCCTCGGCTCCTATACCTTGATATTTCGGAATCTAGGAGCATTCCACAATTCACTGATCGAGTCTGGGAAGCCCTCACCCTGAGACACACGGGCGCAGAATCGCCACCTCCACTGCTTCCGAACCTGGAATTCCTCTCTATCGCAGGTTGCCTTTTCTTCAGTCATAAATCTGTGGTCCGTATGCTGGAATCGCGGGCCCACCCAACGCCCAGCGCAGGACCGTGCCCGCTGTCAGCTATTTCCCTTACGATTTGGCGGAGAATGAGCGAATCCGCTTATGAAAGACTTAAACAATTCGAGGGCTGGGGATTGAGCATCGATATCGTCGCCGAGGACTCCGATGACGACGCATATTCCATGAGAAGCGAGGCCTCGGGTGCCGAAGACGACGAGGATGGGTACGACGCGGAGGATTCGGACGGGCACTCGGAAGACTCCGACGGGGACGCAGATGAGGACGGCAGTGGTTCGGATGACTGAATCGAGTGGCAGCTACGCAGGACTTTTAAGCGCAGAAGCCTTTTATTTGAAACACTGAAAACGGGACACCTCATTCAAAGGTAGTATTCTGTTGTTCCATCCGTAATTTGGTACAGGTTAGCCGATTAATATACTGTCTATCCAGCCCGGGGGGACACTTCATTCTCGCTGAGACCGGCGTTCTGCGGAGCAGCTTGAAATACTGACGCACCCAAAGCGATTGCTCCTTCGATTAAACAGGGAGCAAATTTATTAATATTTTTCTCTGAATGGATGTCATGAAGCTTGCCCGTGATTTGTGACGCAATGCGTCCGGCAGTTCCCAATGCATTTTAAACCCCTTCACTTGGAGAACCTTGCAGCCGGTCCAACGCAACCCTTTGATCAGCCTCCCACAACTCCAACCCGGCCCAAACAAAATCACCGTTCCAGTCTACAAAATTGAGCCATTCGACGAGCTGCCGCAGGACTTTGCCTTCCTGCAGCGCTTTGGCGTACATCGGACTTTTCGCGGCAGCTGCCGCCAGGTACGCTCCACGGAGAAGCTCGGCCTCCGCAGGGCCCGGTCGCTTCAGCAAATATTAGCGGTGAAGAGGTGATATGCATGAGAGCCAAACCATGCGCGCATTCATGTGGTGGATATACCCGTCCTCGTTGAGAGCCGAATACCGGTCTTCATACATCCCATCGGACCGAAGGTATGGAGGAAATTCAGCAGCCATGAAAGCTGGCATGGTTAAGATCTGTGCGCACAGATGAGCTTGCTTGTAGCCCGCTGGACAGAAAAAGCCGACTCGCCTGCCAGTCAACCAATCCTGCGAAATGACTATCATGGACCAAGACATTGCGGTCGTGGGGGTCTAGATGTGCGGGCCGTACGGACAAAAGCAACGGATCGAGGTCTTCAAGATGTTCCAGAAGGCGGCATGCAAGGAGTGTTAGACGTTCAAGCAACGCCGGGACATCGACGGCGGCCTCGTCGGTCACCCTCCATTTCGTGGCCGCAATGCGCCAGCGCAGGTAACTAAAGGATGCTTTGTGAGTACTAAGTTCGAAGCATGATATTAAATCTAACACTGACTCCTCTGCAGATGAAAATGGACCTGCTGGTCCCGAAAATATCTCGCAATCCTTGAAAGGGCCAATGATCGGGGAACCGGACATCGGCGCAATCCCGATGACTTCGCCAATTTGGGCCGGCAAAACTATGTCGAACAATTGCACCAGAGCAGTGGCCAGCTCGGGGACGAATACATTCTATGAAATGAGGAAAGGCAATGTGTACATACAATTTAACCTACAAAGTTAAACGTCTCCCAAAGGGTTGGGTTAAAGGCAGTATGGGCGAGATCTATACCGTTCAGCTTTGACTGAAGGATGAAGGGCGCCTCAATAGGATTTTGGGGGTCCGTGTTATGCCCTAGAACACGGGGAATGAGGAGATCCGGCGCGAAGCCCGAGACAAATTTGAGGGCCGCAACGTCCATCTCAGTCATAGAACGAGCAAATTCACGACCTTCTTCCGTCCCCTGGTCCAGAAGTATGTTCGATGAATATCTTCCGCTAATTACTAGTAGGACGTCACCTTGAAATTGTAACATATCCGAACAACACAATCCAGCTCGGCGTCTTCTGTGACAAGACTGTAGACCTAGTAAGAAAATAAGATACAGGAGAAAAAATTACGGAGAACCCTACCACATTGTAGACACCGTGACCAATTCGATCGTCCACCGACAACACTTTCCGACCCAATATTGTGCTAAACTGCTCCATCATGGCGTCTGTGCATACGGGGGAGTTCTCATTATTTTGGCCTGGGCAATATACAGATGGTGCTTTCCAATAAGGATTGTAGGTGGGTTCTGTCATGAGTGTAAGTACTTGGAGTCGTTGTGGGTGTCGGTTAAACGGCCAGGGCTGCGCCGTGAGTTCGCTGATTAGCGCTACATTTAAACTCCGCTGATGAGCGCCGTCCGGCAGCTATACTTGAATTGGAGGATCCCATTAACAACCATTCATAAGGATGAGCTGGCCGGTTCGGCAGATCAGAGGGCGTGCGTGCGGCTGGGGAAACCTGCCGGCACGGCACTCGGGCAGACCCTTCGTGGCAGACAGCTACGAACGGGACTGGACGGAAAAGAGAAACTAAAAGGTGTGGGTGGGTAGGCAAAAAGTATAGGGAACAGAGCCCTGTAGTGTGAGCGGTGGACGTCCGCGAGCGGCGAGACGGTGGTGGACGAAGGCAGAGATCAACAGAGCTTTGGTGCTACTGCCTTCGGCCGGCTCCGTGCCGGATCTCCACAAGAAACATCGTATCCCAAGGTAGTCTCTCTTGACAGACTCCCTCCATCAGCAAAACCGGTCCCGCTAGCTAGCGCTAGAGAGCGCCTACTAGCGTGCTAGCACCCGCTAGCATGCTAGCAAGGGTCCCCTCTCCCTAGCGCTAGCGAGCGTCTGCTAGCAGCTGCTAGCACTTGCTAGCACGGTCTGCTAGCAGTCCTATGAGCACTCCCTAGTGCTCCTAAGCGCTTGTTAGCGAGTGCTAGGACTTGCTAGCGAGTCTGCTGGTTGTCTCTTAGCGCTTCCTAGCACTCGCTAGCAGCTCCTAGCGCTCGCTAGCACCTGCTAGCGGCTCCTAGCACTCGCTAGCACTTGCTAGCGGTCTGCTAGCGTCTGCTAGCATCTCCTAGTGCTCGCTAGCGGCTCCTAGCACTTGCTAGCAGTCTGTTAGAGCCTGCTAGCACTCACTAGCACTAGAGAGCGCTAGCGGTCAGTTTGCTAGCATCTGCTAGCACCCGATAGCATTTAAAAAATCTGCCCTAATTTGAGTCCCACAAATGCATTCAAATGAAGTAAAATGGCATTTCACGGCTACTACAACACAACAAGTAGGTACCGAGTGCGTGACCCCGAAAACTAAAGTGCCCTACCTTCCTGAGGCTTGCGCTAGCTTGATTTCCGCAACACGAACGTCGGCGCGGCCATCCTGCATGCACGCCGAACCCCCGCAACACCCAGATGCAGTTTTCGCGGAACTTGGGGGTAGCGAGCTCAAAAGTCGGGATGTGTGCAGTCCACCAAGCACCCGCGTTGCTGCGCGAAAGACAACGGACGATTCGAATGCACGAGGCAGAACTGCCGTGCTTTGAGCGCGTAGCGACGAGTGGGAGTGGGAGTCAACCCTGAGCGGTGCATCCGCCTCCGAGCATCCCGAGCGCGCTGCCACGCGCTCTTGTCGTCGCTTTCCCGGCGAGTTGCGCAGTCAAATCCGTGGGGACAGCGTCGTCCGTGTCCGTCAACCGTGGCGCAGCTCGTCGCAGTAGGGTGCGGCGCAGCTGCCGCCGCAGGGGACGCAGCACCGTATTGGTCATCTGCCGCTTCGCGTCCGTCTTCAGCTCCTGGTTTGAGTCCATCAATTTGTCGTTCGGGTTGTCGAGCACGGGCTCCATGTGAAGATGTGCGTGCTGCAAGCCAGTCATACAGAAGGAACGAGCAGGACACTGAACAACGCACATAAGCAGCGTGTATGCATTAGACGCAGACCACCTGTTCGCACGAAGAGCATCAGTGTTATTAGACAGAAGTGATAAGGAACGCACACATCATTAAAAGTAAAACTGCCATTTCGTTTGCGGCTTGACAATTGTGGGTGAGGGCTCCGTTGAAGAAGTTGGCGCACCCGGGTGAGGATACTGCCTGATTTTCGGCGACGGGTGTTTGCGGCCAATGGATAGAGCGCGGCCACAGGGCTCGGAGAAGCACAAACTTCGCCGTCCTGCAGCCAGACATGAGTTCGAAGCGAATGGTATAAAGAGATGTCAGTAGGTGCACTAGAAAATGGGAAAAGTACTTACTAATTGGACCACAGGTAAAGGGAAAATGAATAGGGTGACTTGCATGTGTAGTCAGCGCTCGCAAGTGCTCGTTCAAGGGAATAAGCAAACCATGAGCTCTCCCGTAGAAGGCCAGCACTACATCCGCAAAGGAGCAAAACGCGTCGCACGCAGTCATCGCCAGGTTGCTAATACATACCACTGCGCTAGCCGACGGAATTACCACAGCTGTGGCCGTGACGGCGGTTCTACGGGCAGTCTATTGAATAGAAAAGAATGATACCACAGGCGCCTGAGGACATACAGTTACAGTGCTCCCCAAGCCTAGTCCCACACAACTCCAATACGAGAAGCAGCGCTACCATGGCCTCGCCTCGCGGCTACCGCAGAGCGCACGTAGTCTCCCAGATCCGCGCCCTCCCACACGCAGTTCCGAACTTTCCGGCTTGGCGTAATCGCCAGACTCAGACGTAGGTACGGCGTAGTGCTGGAGGCTGCTAAGGCGAGACCCGTTTGGCATGATCACCAGACGGGGTGTGGCGAGATGGGTGAGCGAGGTGGACGAGGTCGACTCGTGGTGGTTGAAGAGAGAAAACGAACCATGGCCAAATATTTGCATTGTTCCATTCACATCACGTGCATTCGTTTGGCAAATTTTCTAAGTCATCGTTCTCCAGTGCATTCCTCTTCACTCCGCACATTGGCCTTTCACAGTCTTCCCCTGGAGGACCGCTGTTTCCTTTCAGCTCCCTGGCACGCGGTTGCCAAGGAGTAGTTAACACATCGGTCAACGCGATGTGTGTCTTGCCCATCCCCGTTCGCGTGTACGTGCTAACATGCCAGGTTCTCGCAGAGCGCGAGTACGATCCATGGACCTGCACCTCAACATCTTCGAGCTCGATCCCAACATGCACGATCTGGTCTACACTCCAAATTCGAAGCCACGCTCGCACACCTCGAAGAAGAGACCGAGGCCAAAGATGCGGAGATTGTGTCGATATAGTAGACCATCGACCAGCTCGGTGAGCAGATCTACGAGCTCGAGGACGAGAATGACCATATGAAATAGGACAGCGCCTGCATTGAGGCCTTCGCCGCACTCAGAAACGTACGTACTACTCCCATTTTCCTCTCCCTTTCTAACTCTTTGTGCAGAAAATCACGGCTCTCAAAGCCGAGCTCGAGGAGATCACCCAGCCGTATGGGGTGTGCAGCGGCGAGATCCACGCGCACCTGCGTGTGCATGGACGCGGACTTACAGCAGAAGGCGCAGACGTGCCTCGCCGCCGAGTGCCAGGCGTCCGAGGTGGGCGCGGCGGTGGGGCTGCAGCAGCAGCAGTGTGGTGCTCGTGCATGTCCTTTCTTTCTTCTCTTTTTTTTCGCCCGCATCGCGCCTCCTTCCCCTCTTCACATTCCCTCCGTTTTGTTACTTCCTCTCCCCTTTACTGCACCACGATCTTCGTTTCCCATTCATGCATCTCGCCCTGCCCGCGCTTCTTGGCTTTCTTTCCCATGCACACCCACGCGCTCTTCGCGTCTCCGCACTCTTTCCTTTCCGTCCCTGTCTTTCCCTTTCTTTTTCGCGTGACCCCCGTCCTTCCAAGCATGCCTTTCCCTCCCTTCCTCGCTCCGTTCGTTCCCGTACCCATCGTCCGTGCTGTCATTCTCTCTCCTTTCCGCCGCGTTCCTAGTGCCTATTTACGGCGCACTCCCCCTTCCTCCTCTTCCTGCAACCACCCTCCTCTTCCCCTCTCTTCTCTCCCCCAACCCCTCCGTATCCTCCCTTCATTCCCAATTTCACTCTAATCTCACGCATATGCCCAGTCTCCCTCTCCGCAACCTCCAAGCCTACCGCCGCCGTGCCCTTCCTCCTTCTCGCCTACGCCCCACTCCCCACTCTCGCCCACCCCCGCGTACGACTCAATTACAGCAACATCCCCCCCTGCCCCAACCCCCATCGATGCAACAACCGTGCCAATAACCACGCTCACACCCATCGCCTGCGCCGCGCCCGTCTTCACTGAGGCGGAGGGTGAGCCGGAGATGTCCGCAGCGGAGTTGGACGGGAGAAAGACACCGCGACCGGCAGGGGGAGCTTGCGTCACACGTCGAGGACCTCATTGCGCAACTACACGCCGACGCCGCGGCCAAGGAGCACGCAGGGCCCTCCGCGCGGGACACCGCACGCTCGATGCCAAAGAGTCCACGCTGCAAAGCGCCGTGGAGCCCATACAATCTCGTGCGGGTGCCGCGGCGGCTCCGACTCGAGGTGGTGGTACGCCCCGGGGTGGTGCGCGCGGCGGTGATGCTGCATCATCAGTTTCCCCTCGTACATCGGCACGCGCTTGCTCTCGTACCCCGCCACCGCGTCCAGCGCCATCCCGTGCCCGCCGTGTTCATGCCCATGCGCGTTGTACCCCCCCTTATACGCGCCATAAAACGCATACGTCGGCGGGGTCGCCATCTGCCCCTGCGCCGGCCCCCCAAACACTGGCGGGCTCCCGTTCACGCTGGGCGCAGGGCCCCCAAACATCGGCGTCGCCAGCCCCCGCTCAGGCCCGTCCCCGCGCTCGCGCTTGCGCCCGTGCTCGTCGTCGTATACGGCGAGCTCACAGCCGAGAACGGGCTCGCCGCCGAGTTCCTGTTGCCGTACGGGCTCGCCGCGAAGCGTCCGGTGCTAGCAGCATTCCCGTTCCTGTACGGGCTCCCGGCGTCGACCGACCCCGCGCGCGGCGTCTGCACCTGCCTGTCGAATGCGCTCGCACCAGCGCGCGGCAGCTGCAAGTCGTACAGCGGCGTGGACGCGGTGTCGCCCGCGTATCTCTGCTGTTGCGGGTGGTCCGCGTATTGCGGTTGCTGCTGTGTCGGGGCGTCTGTGTACCCGCCTGCACAATCCTGGCGGACCTCGCACGTGCAGGCGCTTGAGGATGAGTCGCGCCGCGTGGGCAAGACGCACTCGAGCGCGCGCTGATACGGCCTGGATACAACCAGCCGTAAATTCGTTCTTTTAGCGGTGTATTACGACTCCGCGGGGCCCCTGCCCGGTGATATACAATTAGAGTTAGAGTGAGCTCCGAGCTGCTAGCTGTGTATTGATGATGCCAGAGCATGTATCCAGTCGTGGACGCGCTAAGGCTCGGTCCTTTTACCATTGAGGGTCAGCATAGCGCTCCGCGGAGCGTATACGTGCACAGACAGAGTTATTCCTGTATTTCCGGGATATGGCTTGCCCTGTTGGCTAGATGCCATACCAAGGAGATTAAACATTAAAAGCCTAAGACGAACAGTTGTGGACTAGTAGTGTCCGAAAGCACTGGACTGACCAGTCCGCGGAGTGATATTGTCGAGTCCGCGGAAGCGGACTCTGACTAGATACCTGACAAACCAAGGGGCGAAGGCCCCGCGGACTGCCAAAGTTGACGAGCGAGAGCCCGCGGAGAGTTTCCGCGGACTCAGTACTCTGGAAATAGACCCATGTGACGGACGCGACGCGCCCGCGGGAGACCAAACAAGAGCATTGCAGCGATCGCTGATCCGAGGGATCGGACAGGCACCGTTGGCCGAAGCTGAGCTGTACACACGGCACAGTAGGACAAATACCGTACCAGCTTACTCGCTGGGAGATGACACAATGGCTGGGATTATCAACCATGCCGGCGCAGGACGTACCCTTCCGCGGGGCGGCCATGGACACGAATGTGTTCGGCTCCTCTGCGGGAATTTCAAATATACCCAAAACGGGTCCGCGGAGTCATTCAACATGACTCTCGACTGCCGACCCACCAAACTAGAGAGGCCTTGGCCGCGCGTTTCTTCCTATTTCGCTCCGTATTACTCAGTCTCTCTTATTTCCTGTTACACATCTGTTGTTTGTAATTTATTTAGAAAGTAGTATAAAAGCCCACGGAAAACCCGCAGTACAGCAGTTCATCCTTGCCCGCGGAGGTGCCCAGACAGTAGTCGAACGGCACCTGCCATTAACCGGCCTCGGTGTCCTCTGTATCAGCGCGGAGATTTGTGATATAAAACATCTCTTTGTGTAGATTCATTAAATTGAAGCTTTGATATTTGTTGGCTCTAAAAGCTTTAAGTTCATCTTAAGCCTTCTACACCTCGCTTCGCTCCGCGGAGTTGAGAAACCGTTAAAAGAACCTTGTTAAGTGGCAAGGTCGGCTATTGGAATCGCTCCCCGCTTTAGTAGGACGGTCGTAGCCAGGGTATTGGAATCGCTCCCGTATAGCAGGGCGGTCGTATCCGAGTGACTGTTGGAATCGTCCCCGTTGAGCAGGACGGTCGCAGTTTGCCTTTGTATTGGAATCGCTCCCCGCCTTAGTAGGACGGTCGTACAATTGTGCAGAGATCCCGAGGACCCATAAGTTGGTAGTCCGAGGACACTTTCATATTTCCATACACCCGAAAATACCCTCTGCGGTATCAGAGTGGTCGACTTTTAGTGGTTATTTATAACTACTGCGCTCCGCGGAAGTCCTAATAAGGCTTTCTTAGAGTTGATATTGTTCAAACTACACGAGAGAAGGATCAATCTTACCTGTATACTTCAGGGTGACCCGAACTCAATTATTAGCACATCGTATTGGTTGTGTATAGTGTGTTGTGTGTGTTGGTTGGTTTTAGTGTGATTTCTCCTCGGAGTTTTCTATCTATATCTAGCTACATTTTGCAGCCTATACGTTGGTGCACCGTTTCAGCGCTTCTCGCTCGAGCTCGAAGTCGATCGCCTCAAGCGCGATTTAGAGCGCCTCGTGGCGCGTGCGCGCGCGACAAGGTGATCGATGGGATGCACGCCGAATTTCTTGAGCTCAAGGGTGAGGTGAGCGTGCAGACGCAGGCGCGGCTGAATATGAGCGAGCGGTTGGACGGTGTACAGGCGAGCCTCAAGGCCTCAGAGGCGGACAGAGGAGAAAGTCGCCGCAATGAACCAGAAGAGCGCCGCGGCAGACGCCAAGGGAACCGCGCGTGCGACTGCGCGAGTACGAGGCGCGCCTCAAGACCACCAGGAGCGCATCAAGCGCCAGGGCGGCAAGGAGCGCATGGCGGAGCTCGAGAACAACCTCCAGTACGTGTAGCTCCTTAACCCTGCCTTCATTTCTCAATCTTCGTTTCAGGAGCCTGCAACGGCGGTTCGACCTCATGCAGAAGCGGAATCAGCAGCTGAACGAGGTTGTAGAGGCAATGAAACTGCCGCCCGGCTGTACAAACCTCAACATATGGCGCGTTGTTTGCACGACGAATAGTATTTATTACTACTGGTAGTAGTACATAGATTGCTAATGTACTGTTTTCAAAATTACGCACGAGTTGAGGTATTGGCGCCGTCCGAGTCGTCAGTATCTTAGGGTTGGTGTACATGATGACCACAAACGGAGGAAGCCTCGAGCTTTACTAGTAGAGCATCCAGATCTTCATTGTAATATTGCTAGAGAAATGCCAGTCTGCTGGCGCTAGCGAGAAGCCGGGATGCTAGCGAGAAGCCGGCCTGCTAGCGAGCACTAGCGAGATGCCGGCATTCTAGCGAGTGCTAGCGAGCGCTAGGGCGCTAGCACCAAATCCGGTTTTGCTGATGTCGCTCGTTCCTAATCCCAAGGTTGTTCCTTCCTGGATCCTTTCATATCTGGATCCCATTAACAACCATTCATAACTTGCCCCGTGCATCTCCGCCGTACAACGTATTGAAGACACAAAGAATGGCTGCGATCGACCCTCCCGGGCCCGAAACCTGAATTACCCTCCGCTCCCTCGTCGCGCCATCCTCCCCGACCTATACCCCCCAACCTCCTGATCAAGCATCTGGCCTAAGTGGGACCCACCAACAGTACAGCAACTGTATTCGCGCCTCCATTCGTTCGAATGAAAGTTACGAAATAGCCGCCTAGTAGTCCCCACAACGCATGGTCTAGGACGAGCAGGGCCCACCGACAACACAGCATACTGCCACATTCCCTGATAACATAGCCGCTTAGTCCTCACGAGGCATGCTGCGGGACCCACCGACAACACAGCATACTGCCGCATTCCCTGATTAAATAGCGACTTAGTCCCCACAATGTATGGTACAGGATGAGCGGGACCCACCGACAACACAGCATACTGCCGCATTCGCTGATGAACTAGTCACCCGGTGCCCACAACGCATGGTACTTGGCCCCTTGAAAAGAGCTGCCCTGCCAAAAGCTGACCGTGAACGCGCCTACCATGTGTCTGGAGAACTAGCCCTTTGATGATGTGGAATGGAAGCTTTCAGCTCCCATCGCTTGGTTTCTGCATATATAAGTAGTGTTGCTCCCGCCAACTTAATTCAACCCTCTCCTCTTACCTGTTCTTTCTTTTGAAACGAATATGACAGTAAGCGTCGCCTTCACAGTAATATCGGCTCAAGTTGACCTTAACTTCTACAGCAAACTTCAGCCACGGTCACTCCTGCTGTAGAAGCACTGGGAGTTGTTGCCAGAAAACTGAAGTGATCAGAGCCAGTGGAATCAACGACGTACGTCTGCTACGCGAACTACAATACCGCTGTTAATACTTCATCGTCTCTAGGACGAGCGCGATGAAGATGCAGATCGTGCGGTAGGTGGTCTATGAGGACATTTATACTGTGTTTCGTTCTAATGGTCAAACAGACTTTAGGCATTTCCGAATACACACCTCCAGAGGACAAGATTCGTGTTGCAAGAGGGTGCAAGTGCAACCCCTGCACATGCGCGACCATCTACCGCAAATGCCAGTGCTGAATGCCCTACCGTTGCACTCTGCGGTAAGTTTATCTTGTTTTTGCGGCTTTGACTGACAGCGGTGTATGTTTTTCAGCTATAAATGTTTGCGCAGAAGGTTTTCTTAATCTGAGCAGAAGTGATGGATTGGTTGATCGTTGAGAAATTGTGTAGGAAGACCGTTATGTAACTTGTGGGGAATTAAATGTTTTTCCTGAATCGAGAGCTACGAGTGGGGGCCGACTACGTCGGCACAGACCTTGCTTGGGTGGGACCCATTTTGGATAGCGGATGGGATCTGGTATATTATGATATAACAACAAACAGGTAGCAAACTGACGGCTTTCTTCTTCACAATGCAATGCCACTCTTCGCAACATCATCTCCTTCTCTTGTTTCTCTATCTTTCTCTATCTCACACTTGAAGTTCAATGATTAGAAGACAGAAGCGTTGCAGGAACAACCATGCCCATCAACATTGCTCGATAGTTGGCAGGTGGACTGAGATCCCTGTCAATGTTGTACGCAGGGATGGGAGTTGCGCAATAAAGACCGGGGGTTATCATTTCTTCTAAGTGTTGTGAGCGGCGTTGGATGTGACTGGCCAGTCTTGGGAGTTTAAGATCTTCCTCGGTCTCCGAGTCTATCCACAATTCAAATTCTTTAATGGGATTCGAACATATATTCGAGGTGAGCTTGCTGTTGTTTGTCAATGCTCTGTGTTGAATGTTAATATAGGTGAGGAGATTGCAAGACAAAATTTGGGCATACCTGAAAAACTTTATGGCGGATCTTAATGGTCAATATGTCACAGGGTCAAACAATTCCATTTGTGCTGGTGGACAGAGGGACACGACTATGTGGAACCGTTAGTCTGTTGAATCTTTATTTTGTGCTTTCACGGAGTTCTGGTCGCGAAACTATCCAGGTACTGAAGGACTTTAGTGATGTGTTGTTCTTGAAAGAACATGATCCAGTGTTATTGATAGAGGATGATAAGTTGGGAACTTGAATGAGCAAAAGAAGATGTGAGACGATTTGGCGGAGTAAGTGCGAAGCACGAATAATCTTCTTATACATTAAGAGACAAGGAGCACAGCTTTTTTGATAAGTCACATGGTTTGGTCCCACGGTTTCGGAATAAGCCGTGTCTAGGGCGAACCCGGGAACTCGGAATCCGCCGGGCGTTGGCGGAACTCAGAATCCACTGGCCGCGAGCCTCCGTGATGAAGGCATGGGTCGAATAATCTGGTAATAAGCGACTGTTCAACATCCTCATCACGTGGACTCGGAAAGATTCGGGGTAGGATCAAAACGGGTCGGTTGGGTCCCACGCAATTTTGAGGGTCCAGATACCTTGTCAAGCAAGGTAACTCACTTCGCTTCAAGCTCCATAAGGGTTGACTAAGGTAGGTGGTGAGTGGGAGTTGGATAGCAAATGGCGCCATTGTCCTACAGCCGAGTTGGATTCGGGCACTCGGAGGACTCTCAGGCTGACGGGGACGGAAAGCGGTTCGGATGACTGAATCGAGAGGCAGCTTCGCAGGACTTTTAAGCGCAAAGATCTTTTATTTGAAACACTGAAAACGCGACAGGAACCTCATTCCAAGGTAGCTGTTCCATCCGTAATTCGATACAGCCTGTATCAGCCGATTAATATACTATTCACAGAGACCTCTGAGACCGGCGTTCTGCAGAGCAGCTTGAACCTATGCGAAATACTGATGGCCACCCAAAGCGATTGCTCCTTCGATTGGTTGGGGTCGAGTCCATGCCGCTCTTTGAATTTTCCCTAGTTGGCCGGCATTATTAGCAGAGTTTCTTGTGGAAGCCCGCAGCAAATCTTATACATTAAGAGACGAGGAGCACAGCTTTTTTGATAATGTCAGGTGATTTTGTCACGTGCCCTTCGCCTCGGAATCAGCCGTGTCTGTGGCGAACCCGGGAACTCGGAATCCGCCGGGCGTTGGCAAAACTGAGAGTCCGCCGGGCGTTGCTGCTTCTCCGTGACGAAGGCACGGGTCGAATATACTTGTCCTATATAAGAAAAGAGCATGGCACCACCACCCAAAAGTCACATGAAAACACCGCCACTAAATCACATGATAAGTCATGTGACCCTCTCGCCCGTTCCCGCCACTGCTGCCGCTCTAGGTTCGGAACAAGCCGCCTTCTCACATGACATGCACGTGCTTCGCAGCGCATTCTGGAAGGGGCTTGTGCCAAGATGTAAAAAAAGAGCAATGTGTTCTGCGCGCTCTAGCGTCTCGAATACCGCGTCAAATCCTTCGATCTCTTGGGATGAATTGTACATAGGGAGCGTAAAAATGTTTCCCTCTATTCAGAATCTTTCTTAAGCCAAGAGCCATATCATAAGACCCAGGGCATTCCGGGCCTCCGACGCAGAGGACGGCTTCATAGCACCTTGAATAAATTGAAATCCAACGCCGGGAAAGAAAATCTAAAGAGACAAATTTGTTGGGAGGATGTCCCTGATGCTCGCTGAGCTTTATTCTGGGTGAGCAGACCACCATTTGGGGTGTGTCAATGAGACGCAAAATGGGCCTGATTTAGAATAATTTGTCATCAGCGCGTCACGTCTCGCTTGCCTCCTGCCGCTCACCACACCTCATTCTCCTGCCACTCTACACTCGAGAATGCCGGATAGACCTCCAAATACACCGCGGACACCTCAAACACCCCGTCGCCGCCCATTCTCACCCATTGCATCCCGCTCACCTGGCACTCCCCGAAGACGCATACCGCCGCGCTCGACACGTCTTCAGGGCTTAAAAGAATGGAAACACAACTTCGAAACTACCCGGAGGATGGTTATAACCAAGTTGAAGCTGTCTTACACACCGGACGACTGGCAGATACATCTCATAATCCGCATTCTGCGCGGTTATGACTCAATCTTCCTTGCTGGCACAGGATACGGGAAAAGCCTCATCTTCAAGGCGGTCGCAGTTCTAGGGGGGAAGAACAAGGTCACAGTCATTATCTGCCCGCTAAAGGCGTTGGAGGCCGACCAGGTGCGTGTATTTTAAGCTGCCAAATTGGTACGGTCGTAACTTTGTGTCTGCTACTTTCCAGGTCAAGCAAGCCACTGAAAAAGGTATTAGCGCAATCCTTATCAACGAGGACAACACCAGCGACCATGCCGTATGGAAGACGGCGGAGAAGAGCGCCCAGCTCGTCTATATCTCCCCCGAAATGGCCCTTTCTGACCGTTTTGGGAGACTCTGGATGGACGCAAAATTTAGGGCGCGTGTCAATGCCCTAATCGTTGACGAAGCTCACGGCATCGACGAGTGGGGTGAGGAGTTCCGCCCCATGTATAAGCAGCTCCACCGCCTTCGCAGTTTCACTGGGCAGGAGGTCCCCTTCATCGCGTGCACCGCTACGTGCGCAACCAGCACCTTTAACATTATATGGAGCTCCCTAGGCTTCGGACATCGGCCGTTCTGGGGTCTGGATGCCGGTGAAACGGTGCACCTAAGTATAGGCTGAAATGCAGTAAGGTCCTCAGATAGATGCCAACGAACAGCAACACACTAAATCACTAACACACACTACACACACAACACACAACCAATACGAAGTGCGAGATAATTGAGTTCGGGTCACCCTGCAGTATACAGGTAAGATGGAACTTCGTGGGACGGGATCAACTCAAGAAGGATCAATCAGAACCTCTAGGAGCCTACAGTAGTTTGAAAACCACTAAAAGTGCACAGCTCTGACACAAGGTATCGGAGTTTAGGTAGATGAAAGCTTGCTCTGGGAACCACAGTAGGTTCGCGAACTGTGCACAGCTACGACCAGCCTACTAAACGGGGCTGATTCCAATAGCGGACACGACTACGACCGTTCTACTAAGGCGGGAACAATTCCAATAGCCCAACTAACGAACTACGACCGGCCTACTATGCGTGGACGATTCCAATAGAACACTAGCCTGCCTCGTGCAACTTAACAGAGGACTTTCGCGAACTCGCCATGACCCTCCACGAGACGAGGTTGAAGTGATTGGCTTAGATGATCCTTTAAAGCTTATGGAGCCAACAAAATCAAAGCTTCTGTATTAATGAATCTACACAAGAGAAATGTTTTATATCACAAATCTCCGCACAGATACAGAGGACACCAACGCCTTTGACAGGTGGCTTCGACTTCCGTCTAAGCGCAACCAAGGGGGCAAGGATGAACTAGAAATCCATCTAGAAACATCGAGGGTGAGCTCTTGTAAGGCGGGTTCTACGTGGTCTTTTATATGTTTTCGATAAATACATGACAGATGACTATGAATAAGAAAGAATAAGAGAAAATGAGTAAACTGAGAGCTTCGGAACGGAATAGGAATAGTGACGCGGCCTTCTGGTGGTGGTGGGATAGGTGCCCGGCATCGGACAGTCATCAGAAATGACTTCGCGAACCGTTTCAGGTATATTTGAAATGTTTCAGTACAGGCCGAAGGGTTTCGCGACCCGGCCTGCCGCCTTGGCATACACGTCCCACATCGGCATGGTTGATAATCCACTGCTATGTGTCTGCCCTGCTCTCGTAAGAGTGGTAAATAGTCCGTTCAGCCGTTCGCGAACGCGAGGCCCTTCGGCTTCGGCTCAAGAATACTCCAATCACCAATATGCTTCCGCTTTGGCAGTATTTGGTCCTTGCGACTGCGTCGCGATCATCACATGTGGTCCCCTAGACCCAGGGCTGGCTACTGCTTGACCCAACTCTGGCCAGGCACCAATAGTCAGAGGTTCGCGAATGTCAATGTTCGTCCGCGAACCTGTTCCTTTGCCCTTTCAGTCATAAGTCCACTGAAAGTGAGGTTCGCGAATATTAATGTTCATTCGCGAACTCGTTCTGAAGCCCTTCCACATGGAAGTGGGGTTCGCGAACTGTTCCCTGCCCTTGTCTGGTGCAGTACAATCCACGAAGGGTGTCAAGGCTTTTGTTATATCTCCTGGGTATGGTATCTAGCCTGCAGGGCAAGCTGCTTCCCGGATCACAGGAAACAACTCTGTCTGACGGAGTTCGCGAACACTTCTAGGATCATGAAGCGGATCCCCCATGTTTATAAGGACCACGCTGCTATGTCTCCTCAGTGCTCACTAACCCCTCTAGCATCATTAATACACAGTCGGCAGTTCGGAGCTCACTCCGGCTCTAATTGTATACCACCGAACAGAGGTTCTTAGAATAGTGCTAAGAATCGCGAAAATGCGTGATTACACGGGTGGTTCAAGACCAGTCGTATCACCGGGTCCGACCGCGCCAACCTTTTCTTCTGCACCCGCACACTCACCAACACCCACAATCCCATTCTCGACGTCCTGAATCTCCTGCCAGCAGATCTCGATGACAAATCAGACCCATCCGCGATCCCGAAGATATTGACCTACCACAGCTCTGTGGCGGGCACTGGGAAGGCAAAAGCGACGTGGCGACGTGCTCTATCCGCGCACCTGCGTGGTTGTGTGGTCTCCTACTCATCGGACATCTCAGAGGCTGCCAAGAAAGACTGCTGGGAGGGATTTTTGTCGGGCCGCTATCGGATTCTCTGCGCAACAGACGCGGCTGGGATGGGCTGCAACGTGCCCGATGTGGAATATTCAATCGTCTTCGAGTGTCCCCGTTCTCTCGCCGTCCTGGTACAGCGATGGGGCCGTGCTGGTCGGAGCAGAGAGGGCATTGGGACTTGCATGTTCTTCGTGCAAGCCTGGGCTTACAGACCAGCACCTCCGGAAGTCGGGCTTGCGGTTCAGCGGGTCAAAGGGAAGGAGAAGCTGGTTATTGAGCTTCAGTCGCACACGGCATCGCGCGCGAAGCTTGAGCCGAATCTCGAGGCCTTCATCAACTCCGGTGCTTCTCCGGAAGGTAAGTTACTTCCACATCAGATTTGTACGACATGCCGACCTTTATCAATATAGCTTGCTCCCACGTCTTCCTCGCAAAGCTGTTTCGTCCGGAAACTGGACTGGACATCTACACGAGCTTGACAGCGACCATCGCCTCGAAATCCGGACCTGTCTCGCGTAGCTCGGCACATGAGCTAAGCTGGACAGTGCTTGACCTCAAACGTAAACCCCCGTCCGACCGGTGCTGCCACCACTGCAACCCGGACTTATACGCCTGGTGTCAGCCCTCGAGCTCCCGCGATCCGCGGATTGTCAAGTACGCTTCCGAATTTATTCATTCCCTTCCACCTCCACCATCGCGCCCCACCTCTCCCGTGTCTGTCATTTCTGATTCTGGAACTATCGACTCCATGGACTTTGAGCCCGTTAAGGGCAAACAAACCGTTTCGAAAGAGGACAAAGCTGCGCTTCGTGAGCTGCTCGTAACCTGGCGGAAGGGCCGTCATTTTCGCATGGGAAATAGCCCCTATATTCCCTGCGAAGTCATCCTTCCGCCGAAGCAGCTCGAGAAGCTCGTTGCCTCCTCAGGCACTTTTCTTAACCGTGCTCTCGTTGAGCCGAAGCACATTCTCAAGGCGGTTCCATGGGATATGGCTCCGGCGTCTGATGTCGCCGAAGTTTGTGATATCATTTCCCGCTGGCGTCTTACTCTAGACATTGCCCGGACACCTCAATCAGCTCGACGACCACGCAAACAGACGCACCGCGATCCCGTCCCCATTACGCCGCAGCCAGTATTCACGCCGCTTCCATCTGAAGCGGCCCGACCAGTCCAATCAAGTCCGCGGGGCTCTGGAAGATGGCGGGGTCCATCGCGCGGCAGGCCCGCTGCTTCGAGCCAATCTGTTCAGGCCATTCCCCCTCCCCCTTCTTCTATTTCGACGCCCATGCCTGCACTTAACTTCACACCAAACCAGTTTCCTACCCCTTCTTACAACGATTTTTTTACAAGCCTGTCGGCAACACGTACTTTCACCCCTACCCCCCGTTGCTTTCCACTTTCTTCTGTGCCGTCGACTCCAGCAGGGTCGGCACGATGGTCTACACCTGGTGCTGGACCGTCTCAGCTGCAGCGATGAATTTTACAATGTATCTATAATTATCTTTACTACTTATTCCACACCGTCGAAATCTCCCCCGCCACCCAATGCTCCCGAGTCTGTATCTTCGCTACCATGCAGATCTGTGTAGCTGTCGTACGTCAATGGATTGCTTTGGAGATTGTCGAATGCGGTGTTAGTATCCAGTGTCGTATCGCGGTGACCTGAGTTTGAGGACTCCGTTGCGGGGGGATAACCACCGAGAGCTGCATCGTAAGTTGTGGACTTGATGAAGTCACCGAATTTTCCGTTCCATTCCTCTGCACCCTTGACGAGTACATCCACAATAGCTGAACGAGGTGGCTCAACAGGTCGGGGATTCTTCGGTGGTTTTGCAGGTGCCTTTTTTGGTGGTGCTGCAACAAAGTGTCCTTCCTTGCTTACGACGTGGAACTTGCGGCGTAGCATTTCTGAAACCAAAGCCTCGAGATCCTGGTTGAACTTAACCTCCTTGGATCTTCGCGCCCGATCAGGATCCCCGAAGAAATTCGCGACCATGTGTGTGATGTCACGGAAGGCCTCGACACACGCAGAGCCTTTCCGAATAATATATTCGACAGTGACTCCCGCTCCTGAAGCGATAAAAACACACTTTGCAAGGAGGGCAAATGAGCAGTAATTATAAGAAAATATTTACAACATACCTTGACCCAAAAATTGAGCTGCTCGAGGTACAAATCAGATGCAATGGAGCGGCCGGCAATTCCCCAATGATTTACAAACCATGATCGTTCCAGAGCCCGGCGAAGCTTGTCCGGGAGCTCATACCTCCAGCGCATTCGCGAGCGTAATTGTGCTGCCCGACACCACGGAATGCCAAACCCCAATATTTGAGTACTCGGATGAGGTGGCCAGGATCTGCGAAACTGACGGCCTTTTCAAACAGGCAAAAGAAGAGCGAGTCGCGGATGAAGTAAATTGAATGTGCCATCCAATCGTCCCCGGCACCCTGAGCCTGCTTTGCTGCTGTTGCAGTCGCGAAATCGGTGGAGATGGTGAGGGCGATTGCCTGGATCTCTGCCAAGGTTGGTTCCCACCCTGAAAGCTGGGAGTAAACGGTAAAACCGTTAATAACCCTGGTAACTGTTAGCCTTGTTGATCCTCAATAGAACTTGAAAGGACGTACATAACACAATGCAAGATTCGAGCAATTAAAGAATGATGGATGAGGGACTTCGCAGCAGCATAATTGGGTTTGTTGACATCCCATTTCCGATTCAGAAGCCCCTTGTGAGCGGCTAGAGAAGCTGGGTCTTCAACTGCGTGTCCGTAATGAGTCCGCATGATCATGTGGGTGGCTTGTAACGCGAAGTGGAAGGGTGCACTCAGTTCTTGGGCATACTCGAGGCGTTCCATAACAGTTATATCATCCGTTCGGTGCCGCCAAGCAGCCCGGAGGTTGTTGGAAGTAAGCCAGTCACCGACAAAAATTCGCCAAATTGACGACCAGACCTTCTGGGAGAGAGTACTCCGCTCTTGTACTCCTTGAAGGACCTTAACCACACCTTTCTTCGAGCCCTCGTTCACATCCAAGACACCAAACGGTCGTGCATCAGTCTGGGTCAGAGGAATAGGTCGGTCCTTCGGCATCATTTCTGCCACCGCCTCTGCGATATCTTTGCGATCCTTCCAGCCACTGTTCCCGGGAGTGAATTTGACAATCATCTCCGCTATAAGCGCAGTGAAAGATTGGCCGACAATTTTGTCATCCTCCGGCAGAGGCAGAATATCTGTTGACTTCGCATTCGCCCATCGTCCGCGAAGAGCAAGTTGCTCCGCCAAGTCTGCCTCGGTGAACACTTCAACGTCGGGAATGCCCACGATAGCGCAATTCGTGGCGTTGATCATGTCGTTCGTGTTCGAAAGCCGCTGCTGAGATTTGCGCAGGAAGATGTTGATGTTGTCGAAAATGGTAAAGAAGACTTGACCACTTGTGATGAGTTCCACAGCGAGTCGAATCGCGTCCTCTGTGATGCGAACCTTGAGACGTTCAACTGTCTGGCTCGATACGCAGATGCCCGCGTTGCTCAGCATCAGGACCACATGGGAACTCGTCCCCGATATCTTGAAAAAGAGTCCGAGGAGGAGCGGGAGGACGTTTGTCGCGCGATTGCGGACAAACGCCAACATGCTTATCGTTAACAGGATGACCTAGGTACAAGGGCTCAATGCATTGGATGAAATAGAGCTTGGACAGGACGTACAAAGACAGGATTGCGTGAGAATCCGGGGTAGTCCTTGGACCAATTAAGCTTTGGTGTGCCCGCCGGATCCGCTTCGCCCGCCTCGAGGTCTGGGTCATCGTTTGGATCATCTGCCCAATCTTCTTCTCCTGCACTTGGGTCGGATGGCGGCATTGGGACATCCTCCTCGGCTTTCCGTTGTCTTCTAGACCGATTAGGGGATGTACAGAAGGTGTGCAAAATCCCCCAAGTAAATGGTGCAAGCCCCTTGATGATTTCGACCAATTTCGTCGGATGTAAAAGCTCTCGAAGCTCCCGAATGGTAAGAGTTTTGAGTCGTATGCGTAGGTGGGGGCTAGAGATGACGCGGTCGCTGTCCTGCAGTGCGAGCTCATGTGCGCACGGAACCGTCATTTCTCTGAGGTACTTCTGCGCTTTTGGCCACCGCTTCCTGTCCCGCCACAAACTGAATAGCATTGCAGGAGCAAATTGTGCCTCGAGGCTGCTTTCTGTCCTAAAGAAGCCCATGAAGTGCGAAATTCGTTTGGTGACAGAGGGAATTTCCGTGGTAAATAGCCAGTGCAAGAACTGCCGAGTAGATATCGACAGAAAAATCATCAGCGAGAAGATAAGGTGGAAACGGGCTTCGAGAGTGAGGCCCATCAATTGGCCCTCGGGGAAGAGTGACTGCCAGTAGGCGTCGTCATACTGTAGGGTCGCCAGATTTGAAGTGCCGAGGAATGCGATGCAGAGATTGGAGGTAGGAGTGAGCTTTTGAGCGTTTAGGAGGCGAAGAGTCATGTCAAGTCACACTTAGTCACTAATGAGACGCGTCTTGTCACACTGTCCTGATTCGGGTGTGATACTCGAAGCATGTTTCCTGAAGAAATGAAAAGGTTCTCGGGCTAATTTTGGCTGGAAAACCTGCTGGAAATATTATTCCGGTTCAATCGAGCCCATAACATCCAGGGATTTCGTGAAAATTATCTTTTGTTTATCAGAAATGTAAGTTGAAGGAGGACGCTCAAAGATGCAATATAGCAGAGGAATCTCAACATATAATTTCGAACTGAGTTGGTAGGATTATGGAGTAGTATCTAATAAACAAGTTACCAGCTTGACTCATAGCAATTGGAGTAAAAACGAGAGCGCAATTCATGTCCGAACACATGCCTTGTTTTTGGCAGTTTGTAGCAAGCCTCTCTCCGAGATTGTCCGGCTCGCCGGACCGGAGACAGGCTTGCTCCGAACCTACTGCCGCTCCTCAACAAGGCCTCAAGGCCTCAAGCCAGATTTCATTAATGATAAGCACACTTTGCCTCTGCCCCTCACCTTACTCTCTGCTCCCTCCCATTCCAGGTTTGTTACTCCCTCTCTGCTCTCAATTCCTGTCACCTCTTTGATGATTTCCACAGTTATACCCCTATCTGTCAACTACATTTCATTCAACTTCCACCACCACTTTTCACTGTGCTTATCTGATCTTCTGTGTGTACCCACAATTGACTCTTCAGATTTGGCCCTACTAATTCCAAATCAGCTGCAGCCTGGCTCTGAATGCAGGTACTTTCTATTTTCTTTGTATCAGTCTAATTTTTGCCGCTCTGAAGGGATCAAACTCCCCCAACCACTCCTCAGCATGCGAGAATTATGGCTCAAAGGAATGAACGTGATAACAGGGTCCTTGATAGTCCTCAGAGGCATTGTCAGCCTCAACATCCTGTTCAGCCTGCTCAATTTCAACAAAATCCTGAGGATGTCTTTGGAGGTGCCCCTGTTCTAAACAGGATTCCAGAGCAGGCTCAGATTCAACCAAGACTTAGTCCAAACACTCTAGCAGGTCACAGAGCACATCTGGCTGATCTTCAGGCGGCTGCCCCTCTGCAGTTTAACCCTGTTTTTGGCTGAACCTCGAATTGAAGCCTTCAATGCAGAACAGCGATATGCCTTCGATGCCATCATGGATTCAGTCCTCCATAACAAGGGGAAATTGTTTTTCCTGAATGGTCTGGGAGGAACTGGGAAAACATTTGTTTACAACACACTATGTTATGCCTTGTGAGGGCGGTGTATCACTGTGCTCTGCGCAGCATCATCTGGCATTGCTTCTTTGCTGCTCATCGGAGGCAGAACTTCTCATTCTACATTCAAAATTCCCATTGAGCTGTGGGAGGGAAGGCTCTGCAATATTAGGAAAGGCACAATGCTTGCCGAGCTGCTTTGCCAGGTCGGGCTAATCATCTGGGATGAAGTTCCCATGCAAGACAGACGTGCACAAGAAGCTGTGGATAAGACTATGCAGGATCTTCGGAATAATAACCACCCATATGGTGGAGCCACTTTGGCCTTTGGTGGTGATTTTGACCAGATCCTCCCAGTTGTTGTGAAAGGGGGAAGAGAGCAGGTTGTTGGAATCTGTATGCAGTGCTCCTACCTATGGTCAAAGGTTGAGATACTTCATCTCACTCAGAATATGCGTCTTGGCGGTCCCAATGCACGGCAGGAGGACAGGGACTTCGCCAAATGGCTTCTGGATGTTGGAAGTGGAAGAACTACAGATGAAGCTGGGAACATTGAACTTCCAGAGGTCATGAAGCTCCCTAGCAACACTATTCAGGCTATGATAGACACCATCTATCCGGGGATTTCAACCATAACTTCAGACCATAACCAAGATAAATACTTTCTTGAGCACACAATTCTCTCTGCACGAAATGATGATGTAGATGAGCTCAACTACATGTTGCTGAATAAATTCCAAGGTGAGAAATCTGTTTTCCACAGTGCTGATTCAGTCATCACAGAAGGGGGAGTTGACAGTGACTGTGAATATCCAGTAGAGTATCTCAACTCTATACGAGCATCTGGCCTACCTCTGGCCAAATTGGCTTTGAAGGTTGGGTGCCCAATCATGATTCTCCGAAACCTAGATCCAGCAAATGGTGTCAGACTCTCACAAAAGCGAGAGTCAGAACATGAAAAGTCACCCGCTATTAAGAACGGGAAGTTCCGGGGATTACCTCATCAAATATCGCGTGACATCAGTCAGATCAATGTGTCAATCAAAAAGGCGACTCAAGAACCCGAATCTGGAGGAATCAAAATCAGTCATATGAGGAGTCATCAAGAAGCAAGGAATGGAATCAGGAAGGCAGTCCAGAGGAGTCAGAACCATGACTGGCAAAAGAAGCATGAGTCAAGGAGGCCCAATTAGGAAAGTAGGAAGAGTATATAAGGACCGAGTTTCCAACTGAATCAGGGACCTTTTCCCCTTGCATTTTACTGCCAACGACATTATATTTTGTCACAGCATCCTAAGTGCAACCGCAGTTGATAGATTGGTCATCTTCCATCATCAATCTAACAGTAACACAACTGAACTCACCGAATTACCGCCGTATAAACTGAAACACAGCCGACTGCTTACTTAAGCACCTCCGATAATACTGAAGAACCGCCCGAACTATTGCCACATCAGGTGAGCATAGTTACCGTAAATTCCTCGGCAGCCGTAAAAGCCGATACTGACTGCAGATACTAACTGCCAAACTAACCGAACGTTCTCCGACAGAACTACAGCCGCCGAAACCCTTACATAAATTCCAGAGCTTATACATTCGGTTACATATCTAGTAGTTTAATACTTTGAAAAATACGAACCACTAAGAAAGAACTTGGACAACGATACTCCAGTTTAATCTTTCTTACTACATAAAATCTTTGTAGTTGACAATGGTCTCTGCAACGGAACCAGAGGAATTCTCACCAGAATGTCACCTCATGTCCTGGAGATTCGAATCCTAGGTGGTGAACACAATGGTGAAACAGCTTTCATCCCAAAAATTACCATTACTCCATCCACTGAACAAATTGCTGTTGCCATGAAGTGGCGGCAGTTTCCTGTCCGGCTTGCATTCTCGATGACCATAAACAAAGCACAGGGTCAGTCAGTCGACAATGTTGGACTCGACCTCCGCACAGATGTCTTTGCCCGTGGCCAACTATATGTTGCACTTTCTCGATGCACTTCAAGTCAGCGAGTGAAGGTTCTTTTCAAGGATGACAACAACAGAATGACAAAAAACATTGTTTATCCAGAGGTGTTGCTTCGCCCGTATGGTTTCCTCCGTTCTGAAACAGATTTGTGGTACTGACTTCTGTTACAGGTAGTTTAGTTAGCTGTAGTAGTAGTTGATGGCCAAGTATATGTATAAATTTCTTTTCTCAAAAAAAAACCGCAACTGAGAATTAGCTGCCAATATGGCGTGCCGAAGGCACGGGTCTAAACTTGTCCTATATAAGAAAAGAGCATGGCACCGCCACCCAAAAGTCACATGAAAACACCGCCACTAAATCACATGATAAGTCATGTGACCTCTTCGCCGCGCAGCGGCAGCCTCTTCTCCTGCCGCATCATGGTGCTCCTCGAGCCCGCCTCGAGGTTTTCATCTAACCCAGCTTCCCTCTGCCTTTCATCTTTGCTCTGACTGCCTCAGGTGTGCCCCATCTCTCATATATTTTGCTGTCTTCTCAAGTTCTGATTTGAGTTTCCAGTTCAACTGGCTACCCCTATCTGTCAAGGTCTTGCCATCACTCTGCCCCCTTTCTGCCTCTGTCATGTCTGTGTATCTGTTGATTCTGCCCTCCTGATTTACATTATCTGTAGCCTGTCTCTGAAATGCAAGCTTTTTCTGATATAAAAAATTTGGCACTAAAAAATTGACAAAGGGACCTAACTCCTCCAAATACTCCCCAGCGTGCTCAGATTGCCTCTCAAAGGCATGAACGTGAAAACCATGTCCTTGACAGCCCACAGAGACATTGTCAGCCTAATGCTCCTCAGCCTGCTCAGATTCAACAATCTGCTGAAGATGTGGCCAAAGGTTGAAATACTACACCTAACACAGAATATATGTCTCGGTGGGCCTAATGCACACAAGAGGAAAAGGACTTGGCAAAATAGCTCCTGTATGTTGGAAGCGGAAGAAATATAGATGCTCTGGAAACATTGAATTTCCTGAAGTTATGGCACTCCAAAACTGTTCTGTCTATGATAGACACAATCTATCCTGGGATCTCAACCATACCTGCAGACAGGATAAATACTTCCCTGGAGTGGTACAATTCTCTCTGCACACCATGATGATGGGATGAATGTCAGCCTCCCATTAAAAGGGAGTCAGAACATAAGCGAACGGGCAATAGTTGATATTGGTCACCGGACCGGGAAGTCCCGACTTTAGCTAATCATGCTTATGTCTGGATCAGACGAGCAGGCACATCCAGTTCTAGAACCCTAATAAGGGCAAATCAACATGAGGCTATC
>JARJLE010000337.1:0-59436 GCA_029289555.1 Mycena latifolia | reverse complement strand
TGGAGCTCCACCACGTTGACACCGTGATAACTGGCTCGAGGTAGGCTCGTTCATCCGAGATATCTGGCCGCTGCTTATTATCCCTCCCAGACTTTTTCTGCTGTATAAACGGCGTTGTATTACAGGCCTTGTGTAGCACACCGTCGCATCGGCTATAGCGAGGGCACAATAGCGCTTGAGGTTGAGTGGCCAATCTGCCAGGTTACCCAGCCGTCGAAATATTCTGAGGCATATTGCGCTGAAAGCTCATCGTAATTCATTGAACAGGAGCTAGCAAAACTGTCGCCCTCGAGTCGAACGGCCTAAATCCATGGATTGGTTTTCCCAACCTCCACGGAAATTTCTGCTGCCTCACGTCGGGCGTATTCCCTCTCGTGGGCGCGTGTCTATCGACTGCAGGGTTTCCATCAAGCTTAGACTTGCAAGTCTTGACTTCCGCGGCAGGGAAAGCCAAAGCTGGAACATCACTACCTTCCTCCCTCCATTTCTCTGCGACGTGGGATGACCCACGAAATCTCTGATAACTCCCATGGTCGACGACGACAGGTAAACGCGAGAGCACAGTGCTCACGAACCCAGAACTTGTCTGGTCTTTCGTCGCGCTCGCCAGTCCTTCGCGGGACAGACGCCGTTCCATCCTCCGCCGCACACGAGATGCTGACACTCTTTTTCTAACCCCCGTCTGAGCTGCAGCCTCTCTTGCGTCCGCACAGATGTGCGAAGTGGTGCTGGTTCCGCTGCTCCATTGCTACTGCCACATAGCACTGCCACGATTCCTTCCTGTCGCAGGACCCTCACCCGAGGTACGCTTTGGATGGGTAATGCTGACGCTATTCTTTTTTTTTACATTGGCAGTCCCCCACCGGCTTTGGGTGAGCTTTCAGCGTCCGTCCGTCAAGCTAACGCAGACGAAGATGGCGAAGAGAGAGGTAGGCGAAGGCGAGAGCATCGTCCTCACGAAGCTCGAGTCTTTCTTTGCCTACAGTGCTGGCACATATCTCGGCGAGCGTCCGTCGTTGGTCGTTTCGATTCCCCATTTTCTGTATACTCAGGGCGAATCGTTGCCTTCGTTTTCATTTGTATTTTGATAGGCTTACTGCACGTCGCGCTTGATCCGCCCAAGAGACCGTAAGGGGACTCGCGTTGTCCCTGCCCTCTATTGCCGATGAGATTCTGATGTCTTCCCGTGTTGGGCACGCTTGATTACGAAGCGGCACCCTAGAGCGGAGCCCTCACGAAGCCGGAGCCCGGCTTTTCTTCGTTGTTCGTCGTCCGCCGAGCTCGGTGCGCGGTGGACACGCCCTGCCGTCCTTGCGCCTTACTACCGACGGGCTGTAATGCTGACGGCGTTTTTGCGGACCAAGCGACACTTCTGGGTTACTCTTTTACATACGATTTAATAACCGCGCCAAGGTCAACGAGCCTGTGTTCCAATACATTATCCCCCATAGGCCCACCGCCAGGTGTTGACATAGTCGACATATGTCCAGAGCCACTTCCGCCCTCCATAGGATCCACTTTAAGTGCCCCGGCGTGCGTGCTTTGAGCGCGGCACGATGAACTGGTTCGCGTCCGGGACCCCAGGGCCGGCGCAGCTGGGCGGACCCAAGCGCGAGGGACGTAGCAGGGGGGGCGCGGAACCTGGATTATGCATCAGAACCTAGTGTCCACAGGCCAGTCAGGACTTACTGCAAACCACGCGTGGCCCTCGCCACAATGTGCGTGTACCCGCCCCACCATAGCTCGTATCTTGTTGAGCCCTTTGGGGCGTCCAAGGCCCGCGATGGCTGGCCACCGAGCGAGCAAGTTGTCGTCCGTGAATTCACGCACCGACGTCTTGAACTCGGACGGGCGGATGGTGCAGGAAAGTCCCAACATTCCGTATCGTGTCCAGGAGCCAACAACGGTGGCGGGGATGCTCTCAAACTCAAAGATCCGGGACAGATAATCGAGACATCCTCCAAAGGCGACGGTGTTCCGCGCCATCAAGTACCGCTGGTTCCATCCCGGTCGGAGCTCGGGTGTCCCCGCGTTGGTGGCGAGAGCCAGCAATATCCCTGAGGGCGACATATGAGAAAAGAGTATCGAGAATCAGTGAATTTGGCACTGACCCAAACCTCTGTCCATATCCGCGATGTCGATCGACGGACACCCACGAAGGATCTTGAGCTTGATCGGATTCTCTGGGAAATGTGGGCCCTCCCCTGACTCCCTTTGGATGGGTATGAGCGTCGGTCACTCCCCATTGAGATCGCCGGGATCACTTACAGCCTTTTGGTGAGCTCGGTGGCGAGGAAGCGAATCATCTTCTTGTCTTTGGAATCTGGACCTTGTGCTATCCTCAAGAGGACTTTGATTGCCTGGAAATATTTAGGAAGTGATGGTGACTGCTATTTGGGCAGAAGGCTCACCTTTTCCTTAGCTGTTGTACTCGCGCCGTGCGCATGGAGAACCCAGCCGAGCCGAGCATATGTTAGGACAGAGTAGGAGAGACGGGGCATTGCGTCTCGATGAGGAAAAAGAATGAGAATGGAATCCAATGTCTCCTGAGACTGAGACTGGGACTGAGACTGAGACATCCCTATCCCGCATGGCGAGGGAATATCCGATACTGCCTTGCTGTACACCAACGAACGTGGTCTAGGATAGAGTGCGTTCCTCCCAGTGATGGCAGGCGCGACGTCTCAACATGCTAGCCCTAGTTCCTCCAGAGGTGAACTTTGCAAACATTTGATTTCCATTCTGAGCGGCACTGCCTTGGCGCTGTGCTCAAGCTGTGCTCTGGTCAAATGTTTCTCCATTGATCGAGATCGCAGGACATATATAGGGCACGCTCCATTTCCCTCGATTAGTTCACATGTTTCCCCCCCTCCGCATTCACTGTGTGAAGGTCCCTCAGGTCGCGAGGCGTCAACTGTGCTATCATCGTCGCTCCGAAATGAAGTTACCGGTCAGCGCAAAATTATACTGCAAGCGCAGCGGGATGCCGCACCTGGAGCGAAATACTGCATTCCGTGAGGTGGATCTAGAATGGCCGGTATGGCTCTGGTGCACTACGATCCTGCGCTTCATTGACTCGCCCCGCAGTCGGCCGTGATCCCAAATGGGCGTCCCTTTACGGACCCGAAGGACGCGATATACCGGGACTGGTACACAAGCCCGCTGGTGAAGCTGCCATGGTCGTGCAACTGGAGCCGGTGGACCGGTCTCCGCTGGTTCCAAGACAACGAGATTGTGGTGGATTACAACCTCGGGTTCAACATCCCAGGCAAGATCGAGCCCCTGGCGTTCTTCGAGGGCGGGGGCGGAGAAGCCTGGTTCTTCACGGCAGATGGGAAGTATTATTTCTATCATGACGAGCAGGACATCGTGTTACGCTTTGAGCGCTCGTTCGCGTCGCATGACGAGTTTTTCGAATGGGAGGATCAGGATATGGAGCACTGTGCATGGACGACGGAGATTCGGAGATCAGTGCCGCGGGCGCCCAGGATCCCCCCGCCCATCCATTGGTCGTAGCTCAACCTTTATGAACAACGATGGACCATTGCTTGACGTATGCCGGAAATGTGATGATGAATGATATCAAGTACCGGGCGAGGCAATTGAAGTTTATCGGGCATCACCGGCGCGGTTCGCTGTGTGTGTACCATACGAGGTGGATTCCGTCGCGAGCTCTTTCGCAGTCTGGCAGAATTGAACGTCAGACGTGAGTGGCGCTGACCTGAAATGCATTTTGCCTACGAAGGGAGCCGGCGAAAGCAAAACGTGCGGGGGCCGCGCCGTCGCGCACCGCTATAATCCACAGGAAGTGTGCCACATGCTATCGGGTCTTATTCAAAGATGCAGGAGACTCATTGCGAGAGGAAGGTGCAGGCGTGATGGGCCGAAATTATCTGGAAGTATTGTAAATCTGTCAATCGCGTGAAGGCCGAAAAAGAGGCACTTCCTGCTACTTATTCCGATGGCTCAGCCGCGGCAATATTCCCCTGGCCGACACGAACAAAAAGGAGGGAGAGATGCCATCATCATCAATACGAGGAGTAGGCTTCCTACTAACAAGTAGTGTGCTCCGAACGACTCTGCGCCCCAACTACGATTACGGAATCTGTGAATCTGCGACCGGCGAAGCAAATCTTATCTGGGTCGGAGGCTTGCTAAATTCAGAAAGCTGCACTGGCTTCGCGGCAGCTTCGTGGAGGTTGAGAATAAGCCGGCAAGTCACCGTTACCGAGAGCCTGGATGGGCGGTGAGCGATGGACCGATATACACAGGTGGGGATGGAAATTTATGACACTGTGAAGGCTGACAAACTGCTGGAGGTGTGTGTCTGAGAATTAACCATTGTTTCGGACCCAGTTTGACGTTAGAATGCATGGCCTCACATCATCGAGCTGTATTTACAGTGTCATGGAGTGATTAGGCGGGAGGTCGGAGAGCACTTGGAGAGCACCCACATAATACTTGATGGTATTTGCGAGATTCGCGATGCAAATGATCCTGGACAATATACCAATAAATCCCCCCCCCCCCCCCCCCAATTCAGTTAGAGGTTTAGCCGGGGGACCGATTCGACAGGACCCGAAGTACATCGTTCCTGTAAGTTATCGCGTCAGTGTGAATTTGGAGACGAGGAATGGTCACAGTCTCGAACCAGCACGCGCCAGAGAGATCCGGGCGGAAATATGGGACCGCGACTTCGGGTATAGCCGCTATAGAGCGTAAACCCTAACAAAATGAGATCCCCAGCGAGTCTGGCAAGAGATGAGAATTAACGTTCATAGTATGAGACCTTATTATCCGTACTGTGATTCCCATGGGATAACCATTCCTGCAACGGTTGAAGTGAACGATACTCGGAGGGGATTTCGACGTACGCATGTGTGCCTTGGACGGAGGAAAATACAAAGACTAGCGCCATAGTATGCGTTGAGTGTAGCCCGCCCTAGAGAAACTTGGGCCCAGGTTACTTACTGATGTGGTGGCAAAAGCGAAGGTGCGGTCGGCAACTCGGCTGATGGGCACATTGATCCGGATCCACATGCCACGCGGACACATCCACCTTTGTCTCCGACTGCATCGTCGTTCCGTGTCTTTGCGGTCCTCCCCCAGCAAACGCACGCTCGGACCGTCTTTGAATACTGACCCAGGGATGGAAGACCGAAACGTATTACAGATCCAGGAGCTGCTAGACCAGTGCATCGAGTTCCTGTGCGACTCGCGTCCTGACTTGAAGGCTTGTGCATTGGTTTCCCGCTCTTGGACATTTGCAGCCCAGGTCCATCTATTCCGGGAGGTGCAGATCAAGTCAATTTCATCACCGAACCTTTGGCCTCGACTCCAGGAGATTTTACGCAGCTCCCCGCACCTAATCCGTCACATCCGTCGACTTCATTTCAACTCGGAGGCGGTCCCGCTCGCGAGGGTCTTTGAGATCTGCGAGATTCCATTCACTCATCTGCATCATGTCTCCGCGAGACATACAAATACACCCCTCCCTGTCGAACTGCCCATTCCACAACTGCTCGGCCTGCCTACTCTCACGCGCGTGAAGATAGTGGCTCAGTTCCGCGACCCCTCAAATTTCCTCCGGTTATGGGAACACTGTTCCCCAAATCTGCGCCATCTCGATTTATACTGCTTCCAGCGCTCAGATCAGGATGTGCTACCCGTCCCGGCTCAGCGCTGCCCGCCCATCGCGCTGGAATCGCTGAGAATCTGATCTATCAAGTATATCGGCAACTGGCTGGCCGACGCTCTGTGTCCGTTGGAAATCTCCCAGCTCAAAGTATTTTCGATCATCCACGGGCTCGAAGATGTGCTCCAGTGGCCGCGGTTTGCGCCTGCCCTTCGAACGATTCAGGTCCTCGACTTCATTCCGCGGGTGTGTATTTGAGCTGCATTTGGTTGTACGCGCACCACTGAGCTAACTGTTCCGATCACAGGTCTCCACCCAACGCCTGGACTTATCCGTATTCCCGAATCTCCTCATCATCCGGATGGGCGGCGCGACAGGGACAGAGTTCCAGAGCTCCCTGGACGTCCTCTCCACTATCATTCCCCCGAGCCGTGTCCAGAAGATCATCCTCTGGAACAGCTATCTCGACAGTGCGTGCTGCGCGCAGCTCGACGAGAAGCTCGCGTCCCTCCCCGTGGACCCGCTACCGACGCTGGAGCTCGAGATCTCCACGATCCGGGGCGGCCCGACGGCCGATACCTTGGCCAACTTCTTCCCCCGCATGATGTCGCGGAATCTCGTGCGTCCCGCCCCCGTTTGTCTTTCCTTGCCCGCAGCGCACTGAGTCCGACGGCGCAGGTCCGCCACGTTGAGCACCGTGATAATTGGTTCGAGGTACGCTGTCCTCCGAGATAATCCACCCGCTGCTTATATTGTTCAACAGACGTTCGCAGGTGTATAATGACGATGCATCGGATTAGAGGGCGTGTCGCACACCATCGGATCGTTCGTAGCGAGTGCGTCGGTGAATCAATTCCGTGACTGTGCGGGCGCTGCATGGGTTGGGAGTCACCTCTGTCCCTCTTGTATGTACTGAGTTCAAGAAAAGCTCTCACTAAAAAAGTCACGGCTTCCGATTCGTGTTTACCTTCGTCGACATGAACGCACAGCAACCGGTTTGTCCCGGCCAGTGCTCTCGGCATGCACGTCTGATTCGGTCTGAACCTTGGGCTCGCTGCCTCGGAGCCCACCACCATCTTCCCCGGGAAGGGCAAGTTAAGGATTGAGCGTTATTTCATTCGTTTGCCGATCATCTGTCCATTCGTCGGCGTTTTAGGTGCTGAGCGCGGAGGAATGCTACGGTTATGAAGTTACTTGGTGGCACGATCGTGGAGGTGATGCTTCTCGTGGCTGCACATCCGCTTCTCGAGCCGAAGATCAGAAAATCGGGTTCCATTGTAGGGATCCGCATCGACATCTTGGCAAATTCCAGGGCGAATCCTTCCGAACTGCACCTAGGCTGGGAATATATGGAATGTGTCAGAGACACTCCACGAGTACTTGATTCCATTCACATTTCCTCCCGCATCTGCCACTTAAGCTAATACCTCACGCGCCACAGCTTGCGCCGCAAACCTGACCACGGGCCGGGAGCGACAGCGTCTTAGAGTGTCTTCTTTCCTTTTTGCGCCCACACCTTGTTGTTCTTTGCGGGGGTGTCTTACGCTACAGAACTTGCGTTCCCCTTCCAATTCTCTGGCTGGTGGCTTGACCGCGGATCCGCTGGAGTACATGGGATCTTTCGTACCGTACCGCAACCGTTCTTGCCCTGTCATAGCTTCGGGTGATCCCCGGTCAGTGTCCCACGATTCACCGCCCCCTGCTTTTATTATTGTTCGTTCACTCCGCCGACCTCTCCCTCCTCACGAAATCTGGCCTTTCGATCTAGTTTGTGACCATCTATCCTGGACCGTGGGCAGTGCGCCTGATGTGGCGCCGTTTCGTTGGCAACATGCCCAAGCTCCTTACGAAGGCTTGATCGGGACCGAGCACAGTGGGAACCGTACAGCGATGTTGTCTTTGTCGCTCTCCCTGGATACTGTGCAATGCTTGTCGTCATTCAATATTGGTTACGCATTTGTGTCAATTTCCGACCCCGCAGGCACTATTTCTCCCAGCAATACAAGTGCATCTGCACTGATTGTCCAGCTCATGATCAATTCGGTTGTGATGCACAGCAAGATCGTGGAATCCTCGGAGGGAGCTACGAATTCCATTGGGCTATCCTTTCGTTCAAGGCTGTCACGGGATGCTACTAGCTGCGTACACTTCCGCTGGATATGTTCGGGGGTTACTGATAATTGAATCATCGGAAAGTTGATCTAATTGGCGACCCACTCGATATAGTAAGCCCGTGGCACTTCTATTCTACTAGTTCAACAGCATGGGTTTCTAATTCTGAATACAAAATCTGAGAAGCGAGGATGCGAAACTGGTCTATCATTTCCCCCCCACCTCAGCGTCGTGATAGGTATTAGCGAGAGCGACTGCAATAACAGGATCCCGGTGGATAAGTGCATCGTCTGGGCGAGCATCAGTGAAACTTCAGGCGTCATTGGAGGGGATGAACTTACTTGGACCTGGCAGAAGATTGAAGGGATGCCGCTTGGATGCCTCCCAGTCGTTCAGATGATATCCGAAATTGTTGTTGGGTCCAGGATATTTATGTGCGACATTGTGCTGAAGACTTGGCATGAGATGCATGGTGCGATGAGTGTTCGCAAGTCGCGGACCGCAACTATATCCGTAGGGTAACGCTGGAGAGAGGCCGGATGAACTTGAAGGAGGAGTTCCCTGGCTGCGATGATGGGGTATTGATTCCGAATGCGATCCACTGCTGCTGGCCGCTGTAAGCCCGGGCATCTGGGAGGTTGTAGACCTGCAGTTTGGGTGTATATCGTTCTGTTCGCTGTCGTTTTTGTAGTTGGGGTATGGGTTGAAAGCGATGAGGGGGCGAACAACGGCCTGCTGTGCGGCCACTCTCCGCCCATCGTCCAATTTGCGCGCCTTCGGAGTGCCAGATTGGATCGGCTCGTCTGCGACCGGGAGGTATTCGCATGCAAGTCCATGGCGGCTGCACCTGACGCACGGCTTCTGGTCGATCTCCTCAGTCATGCACTAAGCAGTAACCGCCGGTCAAAGACATAGTCTTCGTCATAACCCAGGACTTACTTTTATCTTGCGTTTGCGACAGTTCAAGCACGCAATGTAAACTCTTCTGCGTATGTAGACGGGAGGTTCTGACATGACTAGATGTAGGTGAGAGCAGATGAGTGTGGATTTATACTTCGCGCGCGGCAGTCCTTGAGATACTGTCGTATACCATGCAGTGCTCCAAACCATCACTGCCTTTTTGGAAAAATTCCAATCGGTGCGAAAGCCTAGCTCCTGAATAAACTCCTTTTCCCTGACGCTAGGCAGTCCAGCGTGATGCGCATAATGTATCAAACGCGGGAGTAGCTTAATCTGCAACAGCTGCTGTGGAATTGGAGAAACAATGTGCTTGATTTCTTCCCGATCGAATCACTGAGATCATAATATGAAGCATGCCGACGCGAAAAAGAACCTGTAGACCGGCGCAAATTCAATGTACCTGTGCATTCAGTGCGCCGCTGTGGTTTCAAGTTGGACATCGAACATCAGCTTATGATGGAAAGATATTCTCGCCTAGGTGGTCCATAACCTATTTGAAGTTCCCACGGATTCATCCAGACATAGAAGATGGCAGGAAGCATCCATGGGGTCCCGGGGGCATTGTGTTCTCCTCTCCCACCCGTTGTTGACCACCCACAGGCCAGACAGCATATGTCAGCTATGACCCAGTCAAGACCAAACCGACTCGAAGATCTGCGTAGCACACAGCCCAAGCCGAGCCATGGCCTGACCAAGATTGATACTCGGCCATTACGGACAGCTTTGGACAGCCGACGCTTTCTATTTTCGATACTTTCAACTGGTGTCTCACGTCATGATACTGGCCAATTGATGAGAACAGATCAGTGTTGCGGTTGCTCAGCTTCAAGCACGGCCACTCACCTCATCAAATGATCATCGATCTTCCTTGTCTCCTCTGACCAGTTGGCTTCCGTTCCTTCCGCGGATGTTTGCGTATACTGTGTTATTTCGACAAAGTGTTCATTAATTTTTGACTTTTTGCTCACCGAGATGCCCGAAATTTTTTCTTTTGAATTGTTGCGATTTTTAACGGCTTTGGAAAAATCGACCGTCACGCATCACCTGAACACTCGGTCGAAATAGTAAAGTAGTGGCATGCTAGAGACGGTGGGGCATGGATTTGTGGACCCCTTTGCCTCGGGATTATCCAAGTGCAGTGCACATGGCACATTCCAAGTGCGGCACACGCTGTTCATCCACGGCACATTGCTCCCATCAGCGGCACATCAAGGGCAAGTTCGGCACAGGTGCCGAACATACCGGGATCATCGGCACCTTGGCACATGATTCGGCAATGGCCGGGACCCACGAAGTGCAAGTCAGAATACGAGCTCCGGAGCAAAGATTTCGACAATATGGGACTTCAAACAATCTAATCTTTACTAAAGAGGTTCATCAATTAATGTAAAAAATGTACGAGGCAGCGAAATAAGTTGTACGTCTATGGTGCGATCCTGGAATGTGAATGAGCAACGAAAGAAGAAGAAGAATAGATATCTAACCTTGAGCTAACCTAAGCATCAACGCGCTTAGGCACTTTACGGGCTCGTGGCATGTGGATCACGTTGGTCGGGTCGACATCATCCCGCGATTCGCGTTTTTTAGAACCGATTCGACACCTGATCTCCCTTTGCCTCAAGATGTTTCTATGAGAGTGAGTATTCTGGGTTTTACCCCAAGCCCAAATCCCGGTGAGGATTTCGCGAGGCACGTAAACGAAGGGGTATCGGCTCACGGGAACTATAAGATAGGCCTCATCCATACTCATCCAATGTGACGTCATTTGTGACTTTTCCCTCGAATCTCAATTTTCTCAACAACAAAAAGGAAATCGAAAATTCTACTTCGAAAATCTCTTCCAAATCGCCTTCAGAGCTTCTAGTCTAAGATTGGAATATTTGAGTTGGAATTGAGGGAGGAGATAGTTTTTTTGCGGCTGCGATTCAAATTTCGGCCATCCCACGAGAAAGCTTTCTCGTCTCTCAATTCTTCTCTGAAAATTTCAAGAATATTTACAGATACATTAGACATGATTTAGAAGAGATGGTCGAACAGGATTTTCGAATTTCATCTTAGATCTCGAGCAATTCGAGAATCAATCCAAATATCACGGATGACGTCACATTGGATGAATGAGGCCTATCTTATCAGAGCTCTTATTCACGTTCCATACTGGCGATTTAACCTCTACTCATGTACAGCGATAAACGTTTTTTTCGAAAAGTGTGCATTGACGTTCGAGTCTCAGGAGTACCGAAACTCCGCCTGTGGCGAGGGACCCGCTGAACGCAGTGTGAGCTTGTTCAGGTCTCCCCGCCGGGCTGTGGAGAACTTGTTCGAAATTCTGTGGCCCTGCGAAGGAAAAGAACCGCAGTCGTCGGCTGCCAAAATATCGCACTGGCGGGCATGAACTCGAAGATAAAAGGAGATCGGGCGACATTTCATTATGACCTGACCCCGAGTCGAACGGGCGGTCTGGGTAGAACGCAGGGGAAGCCATATGTATCACAGAAGCGTACCACACGCCACCGGGTCGGATTTAGAGGGAGGATGGGCTGAATACGTGAGCGCATCGTGAGCAGAATATGCAGGTCTATGTCTGCAACAGAACTCTGTGGGCCGGCGAGGACGTGGAATCGCTCGAAACTTCGATTCGCTAGTGGCCGAAATCCGCTCCCGGTGTGCACCTGGCGTGAAGACTGATCTGTGTAAATTTTGGAGAAATGAGATACATATTATAGACGCGTGCCACACGCCATCGGGTCGAATGCATGAGGAGGGTAGACTCGGTAAGTGAGCTCGTCGAGAGATGCATGGGATGATGTGCATCCTCAGCCAGCGGCATCCCCAGGTAATAAGTCTGTAATAAAATTAGATTCGTGAGTAAGTAAAATATGCGGGGAAAATCCGCATGCTGCCAAACTCTGAGGACCGGGAGAGAAGTGCGCGAAGAGTCAAAAAAAAAGGAACAATCTTTACCAACTAAGACCCAGCCCCGAGTCGAACGGGGGATCTGCACAAACGACGGCCCAGCGAGAACGATTAATTGCAGAAGCGTACTGCACGCCATCGGGTCGAGTGTCATGGGCAGGCATGCTGGATAAGCGAGCGTGTTGCCAGACCTACGTGCAGGTGCATTGGTGCGAGGGAACTCTCGGAGTCGCCGGACGGCTGAACGAGGTGTTGAAGAGTTGGATTCGAAATATTGCATTAGCCAATATCAATAAAAAGGAAAAAAAAGAAGAAGCAAGCCCAAACCCTCTGGCACGACCCGACCCCGAGTCGAACGGGTGATCTGTCTATATTCAGGTCTCTCGAGCAAGTAATGGCAGAGAAGTGCGCCACGCTGTCGGGTCGTATTCAAGGACGTGTTAGGCTGTAAACGAGCTTGTTCGAAGCCGTCTTGGAGATCAGGGACACCAAGTAGGTCCTCGAACTAACGTATTGCTGTGGACCCACGGCGAAAATGGAGCATACTCGGCAGCTGTCAACATATTGGACCGACGGACTGTAACATGAACGAGAAGATAAAAAGGAATGAAGGGTCTATATCCCTATGACCCGATCCCGAGTCGAACGGGTCCTCCGCATGGACGAATGCTACAGAGTAATAGATAGCAGAGGCGCCCGCGCGCCATCGGGTCGTACTCACATAGGGAGGATCCTCGGTAAGTTGAATACTGAGTGTTGGAACTGTCCTGAACGATGAGCTCAGAGCGATCTGAATCCACAGGCGAGGAACCTGCTAGCGGCGCAGAGACCGGCGGCTCAGTGTTCGAGACGTGAGGTACAGGACGGCAGGAACTGCTGGGACGCGCCGGAGAGAATATTGTTCACAGAGCCATCGGAGGAATATCCAGGAGCGTGGATGGGCTGGGAGGAACTTCCTCGGGCGTCAGCAGAAAGTGCTCGCTTCAGATGAAGATCGGGCTTTGGCAGAAGGCAGATCGAGGATCACGCAAGAGGGTCCAAAGATAAGCATTGCCCATATGGGGTAGGGTAGGTAGGTTGGTCCCTGACCGCCAGAAAAAAAAAATTGTATGCAATTTTATTTCGGCCCAAGTTGAAGCCCTGGTCGTCCTTCAAGCCTGCGGCTAGTCTTTCGATGTTGCTAAGACTTCCCCAGATGTTTACATGACATCCTAGGGGTTAGATTCGCCTGAGAGCAATGTTTGTCATAGCTCGGGACAAATGTGGGGACTAAACATATGCAAGTGCGGCAATTTTTCATTCGGGATATCAGACTGAGGTCACTATAGGGCCCGAATCCTCCAGACCACATTTGACCGCATCTAGAATTCATTTGGGAAGGTCAGGACTATAGTCTGAAATTTCACGGCGGTAGTGGAGCTCCAAATGGCAAGGAGGAGGTAATTTTCACGCTGAATGACTGGAATATCAGCTAATCCTAACGCATGAGGAGCTCGAAGGCTTACTTGGGGCGCCTTCCGGAGATACCCGTTCCCAAAAAAGGAAGGTTTCCCACGGTAGGTTGGTAGGTTGACCGCCCAACAGGCCAGCAAAAAAAAATTGTAGGTGATATCATTTTTTCTTATCTTTGGACCCCCTTGGGATCACGCGAGGGTTTATAGTCTTTGTCGACGTACTCAGGCGGCCCGGATTTCGTTGAACTGTTCCTTTGGCTGAAGGATTTGAATATGAGGGCTTGCGGCGCCAAGGGAAGGGTCCTCACCAACTTGATCTGACGCGATCCAGCGCCAAGCTGACGCCAAATGCTTGTCGGAAGCCGGCAAAGTGCGGCCGGCGACCATACTGGTTGCCAGCCAATCGGCGGGCCGCGTAAATGGCTCTCGGCAAGAAGGGAGTGACTAAGCAGCACAAAAGGCTCGAGCCGCCGTCTGGGCTTTCCGAATCTCCGCTCGTGTCCACGTCGTCGTGTGCCCACCATTTCCCCATTTCTCTCGGGCGCGAGCCAGTGAGTGCTTGCCAGCGGCTTGCGTCCGCTGTTCTGTATATGCGGGCGTTCCTTATGCCGCCTCTCTCTGACGAGGTGTGCGGTGGGTACAGTGCAGGCGGTACGCGGGCGCGCGGGCCTGGGCAGTATCTCAGCTCCTGCTCGTTCGATCCCACGTCGTTGCTGCGCTCGTAATCTCGCTGCTCGCTACCCTCTGTCGCACCGCCCATGGCGACTGGTCTCAGGGCGCAAAACCACAGGGGCAGGAAGACCCAGCCGTTGACAGGCGAACGCCGACCAAGCTAGAGCCTCCCATCGTCCATGGTCCTTCGTCTGGCCTGCGTCGGCGATAATCTCTCGCTGCTCGCTCGCACCGCCCATGGCGACCGATCTCGGGGCACTGGGACGCAAAAACACAGGGGCAGGGAGACCCAGCCGTTAACAAGTGAACGCCGACCAACCGTCCATCTTCCTTCCTCTGATCTGCGTCGGCGATACGCGCCCAGGTCAAGAGGTACGAGGTTCCCGATTGTCCTTGGGTGCGCGGTGTTCCTTACGAGGGCGCTTGTCATAGTCGCGGCCTCGACACCCGGACCCTGGCCTGCACGCCCTCTAGACAGCATCCACAGACAACGGCGCGGGCGCAGTCGCGCCTCGCAGGTCCGTCTCAGCGCCCCCTCCCCCTCTGTCCGTGCGATATCCAACAGTTTTCCGTAGACCTCGTCCCCGCTCATCCCTACGTCGTCGTGGGCCCGTCAAAAGCGAAGATAAAGCCAGGCAAAGCGAGAGCGCAGTCCTCACGAAGCCGGAGCCTGTCTTGGTCTTTAGCCCCTGGCCTGCTGAGATCCTGCGCGCGTATGTACGATGTTCGTACTCCGTTCCTGTGCTTCAGTCTCCTTCCCCACTGGTGCTGATGGCGTTTTTTGTTTCCTCAGGCTAGACGTGCTATTTTGTCTTTTTGCTGCGGGCTCGCTTGCCCCTCGGCGAACCGCGGCCACAGGCGAAGGCGGGAGCGAAGAGATCGACAGGCACACCCAAGATCGGAATCCTCACGAAGCCGAAGCCTGTCCAACGATGTCCGCGAGAACGGTTGGCCATTTTGGCGCTTCATCCTTCCTAGCCTGATGATTTAATTTTTAAAGAGTGCTTAGTTGGGCGGACGATGCTGCGGACGAAGATGGAGCATCAAGACGAGAGCGCAGTCACGAAGCTGCATCCCGTCTTCGTCTTTAGCCCTTGGCCTGTTGAGATCCTGCGCGCGTATGTACAAGGTTCGTAGTCCCTTCCTGCGCGTCATGTTCTCTCCTCATGATGCTGACGGCGTTGTTTATTTCCTGAAACTAGACGTGCTACTCTGTCTTTTTGCTGCACATTCGCTTGCCCCCCGGGGAACCACGGAAGGCGGCAGCGAAGCGATCGACAGGCAAACCCACGAGCGGAACCCTCATGTCTCGTCTTCGGTGTGCAAACGATGTCCGCGAGAACGGTTGGTCATTTTAGCGCTTCATTCTTCCTAGACTGATGATTTAATTTTTAAAGAGTGCTTAGTTGTGTGGACGATGCTGCGGACGACGATGGAGGATTGAGACGAGAGCGCAGTCCTCAGGAAACCGGAGCCTCGCTTCGTCTTTCGTTCCTTCGTCTCTGATTCCCCCCCCACGTAGGTAGGTGTCGTGCTCCCTGCTCGACACTTGGTCCTCATCCTTTTTTCGCAGACAGCGCACAGTCCGCGCCTCGCCGCACTGGTGAGTCTGCGGACGCTTCGCGCAGGCCGGAACAAGGCCGTAGTTTGCGAGGTGAGTCCACCATCCAATCCATTTGATCTCTACTGCTACAAGCTTCTGACGTCGATTTGATTCTTGATTCTCGCAGGACACGTATCAGCATTCGCGCATCCCGCCTCCACCAACGTTATCGGAGATCCGCGATCCCGTCCCAAAAATACCGACCCCCGCTGACGCGCGCCCCACCCGCATCCCCGAGCAACGCAACGGGCCCACGCCGGTCAATATTATCCTGCTCTTACAGTATCCCGCACGCGCCATACGGCCATCGTCTCGCCCAAAATAGCCGTCGCTCGCCAAATTTAAAAATAGCCGTCGTCCGCGATGCCCGCCGGATCTCCGGCCATTGCGCACGCTTCCAGTGGGCCTGTGCACCCGGTCCCCCGCTGACTCGGGGACTCGCTCTCATTGGAAGGTGGTGCGCAAATTCGGACACGGCCGCCGCATGATTTCCCGGCGTCTTTCTCCAGTTCGCACGACCCAGCGACTACACGGACGCCGATATCTGCTTCGTCCTGCTTTTGAGGAGGTGCGTTGAATTGCTTGCTTTCGTCCGTGCAGCGAGAGCCAAATTTAAAGCTGAAGTTTGGCCAGCGCTCCAGGGGACTCGGATTTTGCGTGGGCGCCTTGACGACGCCGAATTCGGCATCCGTATTTACGTCTGTTGATCCCCCATCACGACGACCTTATTTGCTGCCGTCTCCTCGCACCACCGCCTTCGTCCTTCTCACCACCGTCGACCATGGCTCTGATGACCTTCGCCTCGCTGGCCCTCACTCTCCTCGCCATCTCCCCGCTCTCCGTCTTTGCGGCAACTAACGGGATGGACATGTCGATGGACGACGGCATGACGCTCGCCTCCGGCACCATGATGACCACCCTCCACTTCTCGCTCGGCGACACCCTCTGGTTCGCCGGCTGGGTGCCCCAATCCAAGGGCGCGCTCGCGGGCGCATGTATCGGCCTCTTCGTCCTCGCGCTCGTCGACAGATGGGTTGCGGCCGTGCGCGCGATGATGGAGGCGCACTGGCGCGCGGCGGCGCGGGCTGCATGCAAGAATGCGAAGGGCGAGGATACGGCTGGGAAGGGGAGGAGAGGGATGAGGATGACGCTGCAGGCGCCGCCGTTCGTGCCCGCGCACGATGTGATGCGCGGGGCGATGCACGCGCTGCAGGCGGTGCTGGGGTTCGCGTTTATGTTGGCTGTTATGTGCGTGCTCTCTTTCTCTTCATATTCACTCCTCCTTGCTTCGTGCCCCGCCCTTGTGTGCTGTTCCTCTGCTTGTCTGCGACCTGAACGCTCTCTCGCTCGAGCGCGCGCGCACCTTCCTTCCCGTTCCTCTCGCCCCTCCCGGGTCCCACGCCTCGCTTCGCGCTCCTTACCCCGCGCCTCTCCCCCTCTCCGCTTCTTCCTTCGCGGCTCTCTCGCCTCGCTCCGCGCTCCTTGCTCCTCGGTCGCTGTTTCGCCCTCCCCGCTCCCCGTTCCCACTCTCCGCCGCTGCTTTGTCCCTCGTCCGCCGGCGCTCTTCGCCCAGGCACGCATGCACACACGTGCCTCGTCCTTCCTTCCACTCCCCTCCTCTCTTCCATACGTTCACGCAAACTGATAAGACACAGGACATTCCAAGCCTCCTTCATCATCGCGCTCGTCCTCGGCGTCGGCGTCGGCGAGGCGCTGTTCGGGCGGTATGCGGGTGCCGCCGGAGTGCATTGAAGCGCTGCTTCGTTCGTCCCTCGTCCTATCAGCGCACTAGACGGCTGGCTCCTCCAGCGGCGCTTCTTCGATTCTCGGGCTGCGGCGGGGCGGTGCGACGGTGGCCCTCATAGTTATGTGCAGATGCAGACGATTGCAACGCTGGGATTATCTACGATGCGGGATTAACCCTTTTCCTTCACGGTTTCATTTTCATGTATAACATCGAAACGGCTGAATGTTCAATGTACTCATCTTCTGGCTTCTGGTCTTGCTTGACCAACTGCCCGAGGCACACCTCGAACGTGCCTGCCTTGGCCGGGGACACGGGTAGAGAGAATAAGCCCGATAGCGCGGGTGCGCACCTGCAGGAATGTGGCCATGTCTCCAAGCTGTGATGCAGGGAGCCCGTTCGACTCGGGGTCGGGCCGTTGGTTGTTTCAGCCCTTCTTTTTTTGGTGAAATCGCAAGGGTTAGGGGTGCAGCGGCGCTTCTGCGATTCTCGAGCTGCGGTGGGGCGGTGCGACGATGGCCCCAATGATTATGTGCTGATACAGACGATTGCGACGCTGGGATTATCGACGACGCGGGATTGATTTTCGTTCGCGATTTTATTTTCATGTATAACTTCGAAACGGCTGAATGTACTCATCTTGTGGTTTCGCTTGACCAACTGCCCGAGAGACGCTCGACTGTGCCTGTCTTGGGCGGGGACACGGGTAGAGAGAATAAGCCTGATTGCGCGGGTGCGCACCTGCAGGAATGTGGCATGTCTCCAAGCTGTGATGCAGGGAGCCCGTTCGACTCGGGGTTGGGCCATGGCGCCAAATAATCTCGCTTTTTTTTTCTCTCCTGGCTTGAATGTCTACAATCTGCAGGCGATATTCCTCAGTGGTACGCAACCCTTTTCGTCCAGTCCAACACAAGCTCAGCCCGCCGCCGAGATCCTGAAGCACTGCGAGACCTCAATGTACCGAGTTAAATACGACACATAAATAATGGATAGGTGTCCGATGTAGCCGGGTGTGCGGGGAGGGAGTGGAGCCTGATAGCGCGGGTGCGCACCTGTAGGAGTATACTTTGATCCGCAGGTTGATAGTCATGGTGGAGGGAGCCCGTTCGACTCGGGGTCGGGCCATGCAGGAAGAGCTCAGGCTCTTCGTTTTCTAGATCTTTCTAGATTGAATTTCTTTTCTTAATTCCGCCGACCCTGCTAATTGCAGACCCCTGGGACTCGACTACCGGAGCCTGAAGGAATGCCATGAGACCAGAGACGTCGATGCAACGGGGGAGAGTGTCGCATTGATGTGCAGAAGGGAGGGTAGAGTTAAGCCTGATAGCACGGGGGCGCACCTCCAGAAATGTTAGGCATCGGAGAGGTTATTATAATGGAGGGAGCCCGTTCGACTCGGGGTTGGGCCATAGTGGGATCGTATGTCATTTTCAATTCTTTTGTTGTTTTGTTTTCGTCTCCTGGCTTGCATTTCCCGAATATAGAGACGAGAATCCGCCGTCGCACGCAGCCGGTGTGGTGCCCGTCCAGCCAACCTCGACCTGGGTTGCCTCCGCCGGGAACAAATACTGCAGCGTGCAGAACTATATAAGAAATTGTTCACTTCGCGCAGTCGACTCCAAACTGTCGAACGTAGCCGTGCGCTGGAGGATGGATAAAGGCCTGATAGCGCGGGTGCGCACCTGCGAATATGTCGGTAGCGACTGTCAATGCATGCGGGACGCCCGTTCGACTCGGGATCGGGCCATGGAGTGAGGAAGGGTGACTTATTTTTTCTTCTCGGGCGTTGAATTCGTTGTGTCCGCGTGCGCTGCATATTATCCCTTCCATGCAACGGACGGTTGTGGTTCAATTTAATTTGAACTCACCTGGGATTCTTTCGTCTCGAACACCGACGGGAGCCTGGAGATATTTTGGCCGACTCCTTATAATTCAAGCAGTGGGCGGCGGATTCGAGGAAATAAAATGTCGAATGTAGCGGAGCGAGGGACGATGAGATAAAGCCTGATAGCGCGGGGTGCACCTCCAGAAACGTAGTCTAATGTGTGCGCGATTATTATGGAGGGAGCCCGTTCGACTCGGGGTCTGGCAATGGAGCCTTCCAGTCACATTTTATTTTGTTCTGCCTGGCTTCAATCTTTTCATTCCGCGCGCTGATTGCACGGAGAAGCTGGGCGCTCGCTTTTATTAAATAACGCTCAGACGGGCCGACCATCGGCGGGAGCCTGGCTCAGTTGCCCCCCAAAATATGTATCGAACAGAGAACATCACTGCAGGATGTAGCCAAGCGCAGGAGGACGGAGAATAAGCCCGATAGCGCGGGTGCGCACCTGCAAAATTATACTCTGCCGACCCCGGAATGCAGTGGAGATTGGATTGGAGCCTGATAGCGCGGGTGCCGCGCACCTCCAGAAAATTTATCCACTGTGCTCAGAAACTATGAGGGAAGGAGCTCGATCGACTCGGGGTTGGGCCATGGGTGAGGTTTCATGGATCTTTTGCTCCTAGGGGTTGAAATCCTGGCGGTCTCTTTTTATTGGTTGCCAATCGTTGGAAGTTGATGCCTTCCACTCCGTTCGTTATGCTATCCCGCATGCGACGATCGTGGTTGGATTTAATCTCCGCAGGCTGACTGAATTTACTCTCGTGCGCAACTCAAGGACCACGCTCGGTGGAGACCGTTCAATTTTGAAGATGGCGCTAAAGCTGGCGAACGTAGCTGGGCAGGGGGGATGGAATGAAACCCTCATAACGCTGGTGCGCACCTGCAGAAACATGCATCGCGCAGCGGACAGAATGCAGTGCCGGAAGCCCGTTCGACTCGGGGTCGGGCAATTCTCACCCAGTCGATGATTTTTCTTTTCTTCCTTGAATCCTGGACCCTCCCGCTCGTCTGTTGGTGTCGGGATAGGATGAGGTTGTAGTTCCATTTAATCCAAGGTCAAGTAGGCCATCCTTCGCCTGGAACGATGCGGGTGCGCACCTCCAGAAATGTAGTCAATAGGTCCTAATGCAGGGATCCCGTTCGACTCGGGATCGGGCGATGGGTCGGTGTTCGAGACTTTTGTCTCCTGGCTAGAAATCCTGAATGCTGTCGGGAAGATATGTGTTACTTCAATGAAATCTCAGCTCGAAGCAAACCAGGGGCACGCGGGGCACAGTTCGGATTCCGCGAGTTGCGGCGAAATTTCGTTCCTATTAATGTTGTTCTCAGCCCAACCCTCTATATCCACCAGCAATTCGCTGGACTCCCCCAGCTCAGCCGCGTCGTTGATATTCGGAGATGCTCACACCGTGTCGCACAGAATGTTCCACATTCTGCAGAGTCTTTCGGACGGGAAGTTGAGGCAGTACATCGTCCCCATCCCAAATACTGGAAGGTGAATTATCGGGCTGTCTTCAATGTTCGGGGACACAGTCGATCTTCCCAAACCTCTTGGCGTTCTTCAAATATATATATAACCTGTGAAGCTCCCAGGGGAAGCATAAATTGCCCTGTGTTGAGTGCTGCCTCAGTCAATTCACGCCAGACGCTTATTCAGAGGACCGGTGAAACGCTGACTATATGGACACGAGTGAAACTTGATAATACTATAATGGCTCAAATATAAACCACTACAATACACCAACTAACACCACTATATCCGCTACAGACAGACTGCGGGTTCGGGGATTCCAACGCTAGATAACATTGTTCGCGAATCTGAATTTACTGCACAATAGAATAGCTAAGCCGGAGCTTTAACTAATGTTCTGCCAAGTCCGTTTAATGGTCTTCTAGCCGCTCAGATGAGCCGCTAAGGACAATTGGAATGTAGGTAGGTTTTAACAGGTGGTTGGGATTACTCCCGGTGATCTGTGCGATCAAATTGGTTTGCCAAAGTCTATTTATATCTCTCCGAGCGATGGTGTTTTAAGCCAGTGCGTAGAGCAATATATCCAAAAGTTCCATATAATTCAGATGTCCAGAAGCCATATATCCATATATCCAGAAGCCAGAAGTTCCATAAAATCTAATCCATACAATCACTGACAATTGCGATCTGGAACTGCCGACTGCGTGGGGCTATTAATACCCACCTAAGTCCGTTATCTCAGTCAACAAAGGTCTCTTATATGTTTCGAGCCAGATATGTGTTCAGATAGCCAATGGCCAATGATTTGGAATAAGACCAAGCTCTACGAGCAAGGCCGAGCGACTTAAATTGCAGTATTCTTAGAACAGAACAATTCAAATCAACCAATTCAATTCAACCCCAACAGACTAAGACTACTGTTCCCAGAAGCGGCAGCACTTAAGCTGACCACCTGAGGGGCAGGGTCCAGTGTCCTACTACTGCTAAACGAGCGGGTATTTATACAAACTGGCCGTCTAAATAAGGAAACACAGAATACAAACATTAATTAAAGAAAAGCTGAGACAAATATAGCTAATAGCTGCCAAACTGAACCTGTTGAACATTAGTTTGTGTCGAAAATAGTGTAAAATGGTATAATTGGTGCACAACCATGCGGCCAGGGCATAGGGTTGGCTTGGTTTGCACTGAGTAATCAAATGCCAAGCCAAACTGCACCGGTTTGGACTGATCAATCAAGCCCGCAGCCCGCCTTGCTGCAATATCTACTCCATGATTGGCTCCTCTGTAGCCCTATCTGCACCCGTGCAAGCCCAGGGCCCGAGGGCGCGGATAACTGCCTCATTCGGCTGAGTCGGGGATAACTCGAGTCATCCCGGAATAATCCTAGTCCGCAAATGCTGATGGCAACTGCCCAAGTTCCTGTCACTGATTCCGAATGTCTCCGAGGCTCTGGAGACGTCCTGAATAGCCCGAAAGAGTGTGACTCCCAGTCACAGTGACCAACAAAGTCACAAATGAACAATAAGTGCTCGCAACGGGCACAACAACTCTGTTGACACAATTCAACTTGTAACCAGCGCTCCCTTGGGTCTCCCATAGTCTAGATGGATGGTAGTTGATACCCTTGTTCAGAACACATGCAGATAAACCCCAATTTGTTCACAGAATGGTTGAGTTATTCTTTAATTAAAGATTTGGTACTCTCTTGAAATCCAACCCATAGTAGTATTATCATTCAAGTCGAGCTCCGCTGCTCTAATACATGCTTAGCATCCTAGCTAGCTGCTCGGGTCTCACACTAGCCCATATCTGGATGTATAACAGCCGTGTAACACAGTGCAGAAACATGCAAATAATGCAAATTCAAGCCTGGTCATTCTGCCAGCTTATCACCGGCTTTCTCACCATGAAATCATTTATCTCTCTGAGGTCCTCCCGCTGCATGACCTGCCGGACGTGTGAATTCGCAGCTCAGTCTCAGTCTCTCAAGGCATCAAAGAGGCGGATAACAAAATAGAAATTTAAAAGGTGACCTGTTCGCTGATGATCTCCTCTGGAACGCACCACATTTTCACTGCATTGGCTGAGGAAACCCGTCAGATGTGAAGAGGTATTCAATGCACATGGGAAGAGTCAAAATGACGAGGTAAGGGGACGAGTATGTGGTGGTGGTTTAAGATGCAAATCGTGGGTGCTGCCTCCTGCTGATTTAGCAGCTGCCGCCGCTTCGCGTGATTTTGGCCTCAACTCACCAACTCGCACGCCGGGGGGCGTTGGATTGGTTCAAGGCTTCTCTGGCTGCGGCTTCATTCAGAGTGTAGCTGCGTGCCAGGATCGAGTCCATCGTTTGAAGAATGGAGTTGCGACCTTCACTCCGTTCAGGGTTTTAGCAAATTTCTCGCGTGTTTAGTGTTGGAGCAATATGCCCTCTCGGACGTAGGCGAATGCTCGGTCCTCTCGAAGAACGAAAATTCCAGGGCGCTCGGCACCTCGGCTTCATGCTGTCGACGGAACATCACGAACGAACCACGTGGCATTTCTGCTTTTTGTCTCCCGCCATCGTGTCCGCTTGGTATCGTCGTCTTCACCCTCCTTTCTTAACCACAGCTATCAACGAATCCTTCGAATGGTCGCACATACGACACCAGCCCCAATCCATTACGAATCCAAGAGCTACTTGACCAGTGTGTCGACTTCCTCCGGGACTCACCCTCCGATCTGAAAGCCTGTGCCATGGTGGCTCATTCTTGGAGTTTCGCAGCGTAGGCCCACCTTTTCAGAGAAATCTACTTAAGCATCCGATCAACCGGCCAGGACGATCCGTGGAAACGACTTCACGACACCTTGCGCCTTTCCCCGCACCTCATCCGACATATACGCTGTCTCACGCTCGACTCGGCGCACTCATGCCCAAACCCTTCTCAACGACCTGCGAGTTCCCATTCACCCACTTGCATTCTGTGACTATTCATGCTCGTAATGCCCAACCCACTGCCGGACTCGCCATTCAACAACTTAATCTGGCTACTCTCACGCACGTGAAGATCGTGGCCTTCTTCAGAGCACTGAGCTTTCTCCAGACCTGGGAGCACTGCTCTCCCAACATCAGGCACATCGTCTTATTCTGTCATCCATCCTCACCGGAGGATGTGCAACCCATTCCCGACTGTCGTTCGGGACGATCGCGCTGGACTCGCTAAAGATTCGGGTTGTAAACTACATCAGCGACTGGATCACCCATGATCTCTGTCCACTGGATCTCTCCCGCCTAACGGTCCTATCGATCCTTTGCACCCATGAACCGGTACTGCGGTCAGCAAAGTTTGTCGCTGCCCTTCGGACACGCGAGGTCCTTGACTTGACATTTAAGGTGTGTATCTTATCTTAACAGCACCGCTGAATATTCACTTCAATTCCCAGGTGTCTGCAGATCTTCTGGACCTCTCCACACTCCCGAACCTCGCGCTCATCCGCATAACCCTCGTGGGTCCCCACATGAACAACCCGACGGGAGAGCTTCAGAAGTCGCTCGATACGCTCGCCACGATCCTCTCCGATACTCGCGTCCGAAGGATCCTGATCTGGCACAGTTTTCTTGACCGTATGGCCTGTGAACAACTCGATGCCACACTGGCGTCTCTCCCAGTGCAACCGCCGCCGACCCTAGAGATTGACATAAGTTCCATGGCGGGTGATATATCAACCATTGGCAATCCGGGCCAATTCTTTCCTAAGATGGTGTCTCGGAATGTCGTGCGTCCTTTCGATCGTTTGGCGTGCCCTCCTTCTCACAAGATATGTAACTCTGCTACTACAATGACGACAATTCTGCGAATTGGTTTGAGGTCAGTCATTTATCATATACATTTGAGCTGAGATTCATCTTGTATTCTAGAATCTTGTGGGGTTCTGATGACGATATAGAGATGTTTGTGGGACGAAGTGCCTTGAAGCCCGTGTAATTATTTTGCGTTTTATATTGCCCTTGATCGCAATCTGTTGTCGAACTGACAGTGCTATTATACTTACGTACTGTCCGTAAGTCCGTGAGGGAGAATTCGAACCGCTGGCGAACCTGGACCGGACCTGAACCGGACCCAAGGCCGTCAGACATTCTAACAGCCATCAGACATTCTGGGTGCAGTTGAAAGAATTCATGAAGATATTTCGGTATAGCGCCCGCATGCAAACCCTCCGTTGGACTCGGCACTAGTCAGCGTCGCACTCCCACCGGTCGCTCTCCACTTCGGAGCTTTGGATCTGAATGACAGGCCCCTCCACGCCCCCACTTAATCGCCATTCAGCTCCGCGCACAGCAAGTCCCCCCTCTCTCGTTTTCGTCGCTGTTCCCCACCCATGACTAGTTTTACACCCACAGCTCTCAACCCAGTCTAGGAAGTCTGATGAGGCGGATATTGAGGTGTGATTGATACCAGCGTTAGTGTGGCCTAACCTGACCTTCGACGTTCCAAATTTACTTACTGTCGTTAATCTCCCCGCGACATGCCGCTGGGACCGCGTAATCCACAGCTCTCAACCCCTGTCTAGGAAGTCTGATGGGATGGATATTGATGGGTGATTGATACCAGCGTTAGTGTGGCCTAACCTGACCTTCGACGTTCCAAATTTACTTACTGTCGTTAATCCCCCCGCGACATGCCGCTGGGACCGCCTAATCCACAGCTCTCAACCGCAGTCTAGGAAGTCTGATTGGGCGGATATTGATGGGTGATCGATACCAGCGTTAGTGTAGCCTAACCTGACCTTCGACGTTCCAAATTTACTTACTGTCATTGATCCCCCCACGACATGCCGCTGGGACCGCCTAATCCACAGCTCTCAACCCCAGTTTAGGAAGTCTGATGGGATATTGATGGGTGATTGATACCAGCGTTAGTGTGGCCTAACCTGACCTTCGACGTTCCAAATTTGCTTACTGTCGTCAATCCCCCCGCGACATGCCGCTGAGGAGATCGCCTAATCCACAGCTCTCAACCCCAGTCTTAGGAAGTCCGATGGGGTGGATATTGATGCGTGATTGATACCAGCGTTAGTGTGGCCTAACCTGACCTTCGACGTTCCAATTTTACTTACTGACATTAATCCCCTTGTGACATGCCGCTGAGAAGACCGCCTAATCGTACTCGTACCCGGCACCCGATAAGCTACGCGCCCCAGGGCACGATTCAACTCACGCGGCAGAATGCTCGCAGCAGGACACGAGGCCCGCGAGGTCCATCTAGCCCTTGGCGCATGGTTCCCGACCGCAGGCCATGAGGGTTCTCGCGGAGGCGGTAGCGAGACTGAGGCTGACTGAGAATGGAAGAGAAGCTAGTCCGCACCGCCCTGCTGTTGCACCATTTGGGCCTATGTTCGCAGCAATTGAGGTGTTCGATTTTTGTCCAAGGGTGTGTTCTTGGCTTTTCCCCGCAGATGCATATTCATATCACTACGCAGGTATTTTCGAACGTCCCGGACCTCTCCACACTCCCGAATTTCCTCCTCCTCCGCATCGGCGGCATCGGCTACGAGGCAGGGCTTGGCTTACAAAAATCACTGGATTTTTCCTCCACAACCTCCACAATCATGAACCGCACCCACCTCCGAAGGTTCATCATCTGGGCCTCTGACCTCGACCGGCCTTCAGCGAAGGGCCGGCTCGCCGGAACGGAGCTGCGCCGGCTTGCTCCGAACCTAATGTTCCTTGAATGTTCCTGCCTTCAAGCTGTGTTATGGACGTCTATTTAGGCGCTTCGTTGGCACGCTGCGTTGTAGCGCCCGGGACTCATGGGAAAGCGCCCGAAACACGGGTGTATCTTTTGGCAGGGATCTTGACATGGCCTCAACCGCATCCGCAAACACAGCGTAAGTATTTAAAACTTGCCCCACTCCATCACTCGCAGCCTTCGACCTTCCCCTCCTCACTCTTGATGTCTTTCATTTCCAATGTCGACCACGTCACTCTCAGGGATGGCGTGCATAACAATATCCGAGGGAACTTGAACATATTCCAAAGCCCTTTCTACGGGAGAAAGTGCCATTGCGACGAGATCGGTGGTCTGTGTTCACCCGTGCTTCAGGAAGAACTCATCTTGACCGTTCCTCTCCTTAGATGCGCTGGAGATGTTGCCAATAATGGAACCTAGACGTAAACCGCGTCGGCATGAAGAGCGTTCGGAGGACGGAATCACTGTGCGTATAGCTTACCAGCTCGCGGAGCGTTCGGGCCTGATGTTATAGCAGGTCATCCGAAACAAACACCTGAAACTCATCCTGGAAATCGGGAGTGGGCCTGGATACTTCCTGCACGCTGGCGAAATCAAGGGTCGGGCGGTTCTCCTCAAAGTCTTCAATCCAGGTCCTACTGCTCGCGAGGTAATTGATTAAAATCCTTCTGTTATCTTTCCTGAATTTCCTCGAACCAACTGGAATCGACGGTAGCCCTGGCGAAAGGATTCATGTGAGTACAATTCCCAATCCTCATACCGAATCCTGAGACCGACTTGATGTGGGTAGGCATCCAAACGTGCTCCGGATCGAAGGAGCTTCGTCGCCAGAGGCCTCGAATCACTTTATAGCCTATGAAAATGGTAGGATACTCCACGAATGCTGCTGTGGCTTTGCGCTGATTGGGTATATTACAAGCTCATTGGAAGACGGCGGAATGCCCACTCGCAGCCGCTCTGGAGGAAGATCTTATGAGAAGTATCACTCTGGGATTCAAAATGGTCCGTACACATAATAGGGTGACTATCTTGCGACGACTGACGCGACTTCGCAGGTTGCTGGACTTTCCGTAGGCCTCATATAACATCGGTGTGATTTCATTGACAATTCTGTGAAAAACTCCAGTCAGGAATGAACCATATCTGGGTCCAAGGAATATCATTGGCCTCTCTAGGACTGGAGGTACGCGTATTCTCTATTTCTTGAGACCACTGACCTGACTATGGCAGAACCTAACCATCTTCCTGGATTTCAATGATCGGTTCTTGATCAGCATTAACCCTCGCATGCCAGAAGAGCATGGTGCCGCAGACGATCAAACGTCCGAGAATAATACTGCCCAGTCTTGGGATGTTTTTAATGCCTTGTGTCGGAAGGTACCTGCGTATTTCCAGATCGCGTCTTTTGATTACACTTCTTAAACCCCAGGTTTTGAGGTCCGCCAATCGTGTGTTGTACAGTAAGTCGATATTTCTACCATGACACAACTTTCCAATACTATGAAAAAGACGAAGACATCGAGAGGATTCCCCTCAGCATTGCGCCTCGACATTCCGTTGCTCGAAACTCGTCGGAACATGGCTCACAGGCTTCATCCAACTCATATGAGTCGGCCTCTTCGGGAAATCTGTCAGAGGGAGGCTCTGCTGTCCCTCCCCGACGCGAATATGTGTGGCGAACGATAGATCGCGATGAACAGTCCTTAGCGACGGTCGCCAGTCAACTCGCCATCCACATGAGGAAGCTATCCTGCGTCAATAAATTTGTGTGGACAGATGGCCGAAGTGCCCACCGCTGCGCTGGATACGTGCACGAAGAAATAAACCTCGCGACAACCATGGGAGCCAGCGCTGTAGTGTCCCATGACGTACCGAGCGCATTGGAGATTTGCACTGTGTGCCAGGAGGTCGTGGATGTCTATGAGCAGTTTCAGTGCGTATGTGGTGACCCAAGTATGTCTTCTTTTATGGGCAGTGTCACCGCGGCAGACCTGACTCGAACATCGTAGATCCCGGCTCGCGCCCCACGGTCAAGTGCCGGAAATGCACAATTTGGAGCCACAGCGATTGTGTTGGCAAGTCGGCTAATTTTACCTGTCGATCCTGCCAAAACGCGAGGCAAAAGGAGGCCTGATAGGGCCTAATCAGCCACATTTCTACAATTCGCACGTTGCAACATCGAAACAATTTCTTTTACGTGGGGTGAGGCTGGTAGAACTCGGTTGGCTTAATTGAGCTGGGCCTGAGTTTGAATTTTTAGATCCGCCCCACCCTGGGCTCAATACTCCGCTGTGGTCCAAGCTATGGACTTCATGTTCGTTGTCGTACAGGGAGTGGGAGGGTGCAGCGTAGAACGCAGTTTACTTGAGAAACTAACTATTTGGTCCGGAGGACCGAAACCCGCAAGTGTTCGGGACGGCTCAAAAAATGTCGAGCCCAAGCTCAGCCCGGGCTCCTGGGGCTCACTGTACGCTCGTAAGACGTGACGGTGCTTGCGTGCAAGGCGTCCGCGGTCGTCCTGCGCAACCCCGCCGCGTAGTTAAGCGGGGCAGCAGTAGCCCCGCCCGCTGCCCTAGTAGCCTGCAGTCGTACGAGTGTATCTGTGACAAATAAGTGAGGAACAACAGATGGAAATTCCAAGATGTAGCCGAGAAATATAAGATTGTGGTTCACCAATACATTGCCAGTGTGTCGCAGACCGAAGCCATAGAGCGGAGGAAAAGAAAGACACCCAGTAACATGAGGATCGAAAGTGTGCTCTGCCATAAGCGGCCAGCTGTTCGAGGTATTGATAGCAGAGGCGTTCGGCCGCAAATCCCAGTTTTTCAAGTTCCTCAAAGCAAAACTAGCTGTTTGAAAGGCCCCGGGGTGCAAAACAGTTCTGAACCTTCTCTTATGCGCACAATTGAACAGCTGGAACTTGAACACTCTGACACTAACACCTGCTGCTTTGCCCGTCTTGCACACACTGACTTGCAGATAGACTCGTGACCAGTCTGCCTACGAACCACAACAATGTGGCGAGCACGTTGCCGTAGGCAGACTGGTACAATTCGGAAAAGTTGATTGGAGTGGGCGCGGAGTTTGAATTTGTTTCTGTGCCATGCCCTGGGCTCAAATCTTCATATTTCATTTGGGTCAAAGCTGAGGGGTTGGATCTAATAGCAATTGCTTACTTTTTGTCTCCTCAGAATTTTATTTTACGGCCTTAGGTTGCCGTAGCGTGGCCCCGAGTATAATCGAGAAAGTGACTTTCCGGTCCGAGGGACCGGGAACCGGTGATCGGCAAGTCTTCGGCACCCCTGTAAAATTTCAAACTCAGGCCCAGCTCAATTAGGCTTTCCGAATTGTACCAGCCTGCCTACGGCAACGTGCTCGCCACATTGTTGCAACTCGTAGGCAGGCTGGTAACGAGCCTAACTTGCAGAGACGTTCATGCTAGAAAAATTCTCGTGGATTCTGAGGTTTGCCAGTGGGCTTGCGTTTAATGCTCGAATCGTCAGCGTGCTCTACATTTCGTATCAGATATCTAACCCTCCCGACTTGAGGATCACCTAGCACTTGCCAGGTGCTTCTGGGGAACACGCGGGGTACTTCCAGCATTCGTTCGCAATGTTGATACCGGCCTGAACGTTGAACTGAGAGGAGCCACTAAGCAAGATGTGTCACAGCAAGGGAATATCTTCAGGTAGAGATTTAACTTTCTCCACTCGTTGGCTCCAATGCTCGTACGTCTCACAAGTTCCAACTTGGGGCCTCGGCAACTCGGCTGGACCGGAACTGCCCGAACCTGACGCACGTGGCATCTTCTTGTCTCCCGTCTCCCGTCATCGTGTCCGGTCGTCTTCCAGCTAAATTGAAAACGATAGACGTTTTCAATTTTCGAGCTGAATTCGGGCCGGGCGCTCCCACTGCGGATTTTTTCCAAAAGACTCCACTCCAACTCCACTCACCGTACCGTCGAACAAGCACTCTGTTCACAATTTCCTCCTAAAGCTCTATTACACTACTGCCATGGATAAGACTCAGGATAATATACGGCAGGCGTTTCCAAGATATCAGCCCCCAAACCAAACATACGACGCTCATTTCGCTAATTCCAAAAATTCTACATACTCCAGTCCAGGGCATTCGCCTTCTTCGCCGAACTTCTGGAACAGTGCCACGATCTCTGCCTTTCCTCCCTCGACTGGGCGGACGAACGCGGGCGTGGTCGAGATGTAATGGAGATGGAAGTCTGCAACGCTGGAAAATCCTGGACTGCAGCGCCGGAGAGTGGCCGTATCCACTCCAGATTCGTAAAATAGGAGGTAAAAGTCCTTCCTCCCATCGGTATCGCACGGGCCAGCCAGTGTGAAGACCAAAGCGCTCGGGGCGATCTCCGGAATAAAGCCTATGGGGATTATGCACCCCACGATTCCGAAGTAATGGCGCACGACGAGGCCGGAGATCTCAATGTTGTGGTCCTTGCGCTGGAGGAGGTAGATGCCGTAGAACTCGCGCCAATTGACAGAGTAGTGCGCGTAGAGCTGCCTCTCGGGCGATGTGGCTTCTGTGTTCCAGTGAGCACGGTCGATGACATGATCGTCGTCCACAGCTGTGAGCCAGGCGGCAGGAAATCCCTGGTGACAGCAATTGCATCTGAGTCAGAGCGTACCGCACTTGGGCTGCGTACCTTCGCCTCGGAACTCGGTCTGAGTACAATGCTCTCATGGACAGCAGGTTCAGTGACTGTCTGTCATAGCACGAGGTTGAGTTAAGAAGGACCCTAACCGAGAGAACCTGCACGCACCTGGGGCATCGACATTGGAGGACGCAAAAAGGGGTCGAAGGATCACGTGAGTCCCACGATATTTGCATGACGCGAGATCAAATCGTGATCCGTACACGGCGCAGAAAGAATTCTATGCGGAATCGCGGTCTTCGCGAGTGCGAGTCGTCCAGATCACTTCGAATGATGCTGTATGAACCGATGGGATGCAGAATTATTGAAAATATCCGAGCAGAAGAAAAGCTGTCGATACGTATATGAGCAGGAGGCCTTGGAGAAAGTGATCCGCGCTCTCTTCGTACCACAACAAGCCAGCCGATCAAGGAATCCACAATCTAGCAAAGAAGAAAGAACGGAAATCGCGCACCATTTCTCTTTCGATCGAGAGGACTCAAAGACAGCGGTCTCCCAATTTGAACGGAACCGGTGGCAGCCGACGACGATTTCGTGAATTGTGTGTAAGTCGGGTGGGCACCTCTCGAACAAAAGAGATAACACGCAGTGGGAAAATCATTTTATGGCTTGCAGATACGTTGACCCCGGGCGAGGCAAATTCACGGCGTTTGACGGGCTAGGTATTACTATGGCCGGAACAATATACTGGGAACAGCAGTGCTCGCGATTCGAGATAGGGACTACATTATCTATATATCCAGGCAGCATCGGCAAGTCGCATCAGATGCAGGTGTACATCGGACACATTGGGTTGGCCTCGCGCTGGAAAAAAGACGCGGATCGTTAATTGACATCGTACACGCGCATGCGATGGCGTGCGTACGTCTCGCGCGGGGATCGGGCTGCCTGACACCGTCGAGCTCAAGGTCAAGGCGAGCGCCGCTGGAAAGTCTGTGGTAAGGCCCGAAGAGAAACGAGTGCGAGCAGAGCGTACCGGAGGAGAGGAGGAGGATGTGCGTGGGTGGAGTGCGCATCAGGTTTGGTGCGGTTGGATGGGTGGGTGGGTTGGTGCTGGAAAGAGAGCGGGACACAGGCTTTATATATACCCGCCGTCCGCACCGCATGACAAGGAGCTCATGCACGTTGGGTGGTTATTTCTTGTACTGCCGAGAGGCCTTGTTAGTTTTTGTATTGCGAATAAGGTATTTCTGATGTTATGTGACCCAGAAGAAATGGACCGTCATTGGAATAAGAGCCAGTAGTTCGATGACTCAATCTGTCTGGACGTACAGAGTGGAATAATACATTTTCTCGATCTGAAGGGTCAAGGAAGGAAGAAAGACACGACTTGAGCCGCAAGCAACAAGATTCCGGAGTGGACGGATTTGCGTGTACTTGATTCTGGATTCAAGTTGTACTTCGAAGAGGGGCAGATTGGCTCTAGTATATTGTTTGATAGTGCAGGTTCAACTTGAAGTTTGAAGGGAGCGGCCGTTGTTGGAACAAGGGCGTGTTGGATACATGTGCCCGCAGATGAGACGAGAGCTCCGTTCGATAAGGATACAAGAGATGTTATAGACAGGGCTCGAAAGACCAACTACCGCTAAAAAGAAGGACCTTTTCCGAACGAGAGCATATATGACAAGAGTGTCTGCACGACGCAAAGTGTCGGAACGAGTACTGAGGAATGGCAAAGGACAAGGGTTCACAGTAAATTCAGTTGAGTTCCAAGGTACTAACATTTCGCAGGATTCGAAAGAGAAAGCAGCGTGCGTTGCCCGTTGTTGTTGGCAGGAAGAAGGAAGGAAAACGTGGCACGATTTGTCGAGGCGTGGCACCATCATGCGTGCCTTGATTCCATCAGATGCCGCGCAGATGCCGAGCCGAGTAACGCGCTCTTTTCTCCATCTTTCACTCTTATCTATTACCTTGTCCAGCAGCCGACCTCCTTCAAGCTTCAAGGTGCAGAGCTACCCGCCCGTCCACAGCAGGTGTTTCTTCAACCTCTCTCTCTCAACCCTCCCGATTTGTAGAGTTCATTGAAATCGGTTGCTCTCTGCCAACTCTCTGCAAGTCATTCTCCATTTTCTGGCATCCCAGAATCCAAATCCCCAGTGTGTTAGTCTATCTCTCAGGGTTCCTTCTCCGCACAATCTTAACCTCCAATTTTGTTGAAAAGAGTCAAGATTACAGTGGCCAGGCTATAGGGCACAAATCGGCCTCCTGCGGCATCAAAGCCGTAGTATGCCTGCGAGTTTCCGCCCTTCTTGCGGCTTTGAGACTGCGGACGCGTAGTATCTGCATTCAAAGCCGAGCGCGAGGCAGTCCCCGAACCACCGTTAATTTCCGGATAAAGGCGGCTGCATCGCCATGGGACGCGATCAGCTTCGGGCCAAGGCGATCCGGCTCCCAGCAGGGCGTCGATTACTTTGACTCATACCACGACCACGACCGCAAGCACGACCATGACACCCATCTCGCTGCCCATCGCCAAGCAGCCCTCATGGACTTGTATACTGGCTACACCCAGTCAGATGAGAAGGCTCCTGCGTATCACGACCACGAACATCACGACCACGCACACGACGTCGACGAGGCCTCGCAGTGGTCTGCCACGGGGCTCACAGGGGCGTCGACGTCATCGCATAAAGCGTGCCACAGCGCCTCCGGCGTCTCCTCATGCCCGCTCTGATTGCCCTCGTCGCGCTCGCGGGCTTCATAGCGCTGCTCTGCGTCTTCGGCGACGGCGGGACCGACCCGAGCGAGCTCATAGGCGGGCTGTTCCAGGTGAAGCGCGCCGTCACGGGCGATGACTCGGGCTCCACCAATTCCGAGTCGGCGTTCACGAAACACAAGCGTGCGTCGCCGTCTCTGCCCTCAATATCATCGTCATGCCCGGGCTCACCGCGCGTCAGTATACCTCATCGTCATCTTCGTCGGCCTCCTCGTAGTGATCATCCTGGGGGTCATGCTGAGCGCATGGTGCTGCAAGGGTGCGCAATCTTCCTGAATTTCTCGCGTGCATCCGAAGCTTACATTACCCTTATCCTCGCCTTGCCTTCCAGGCGCGTTCGAGAACCCCTGCTGCTGTCCCTGCTACCTTTACGCGTGCTGTGGCGGGCTCGGTGCGCACCTCCTCCCTCCGCATAATCGCCATTCTGATCCTCCGGTTTACAGCGTGCCTGGAGTGCATCGGATGTGGCTTGTGCGCAGAAGGCGTTGAGCAGATGTAATACGCACTCTTGGATGCGATGAGATTTGATGCTTGCGCCAGGGCGCGCGAGACCGGTGGAATTTTGCTGGTACGTGCCGCGGACACGAATGAGTAGCTAGTACCCCGGACTTCTACCGGACTGCTTCTATACCTGTACCTTCTTTGCTGTACATATGCGCCCTGACCATCCGAGTTCTTGACACAATTAATCTAATCAATGGTCGTTATTCAACGTCCTCAGTCAAATAAATGCGCCGATCGAGTGACATGTAGCGACTCGGACGGACGACATGTTTAATGGCAAGTTGATATGTATAATAGAAATTAGTCGCGCATGCTCGCCGTCTTGTTCCCGCGGCCGCGCTATCCGGTCGAAGAGCTTGAATGATTAGTTTAATGTTTGAATTAAAGGTGATTTGTCGCGGTCACCGACGCCGAGGTTTGGACGCGCTGGCCGCCGTGGGATCCCGAGCTTTCAGGGTCCAGGTCGCGCACTGGATGACGCTTGGATGATGCAGAACGCTGGATTGGGATAGGTGGCAGAGTCCACGGTGATTGTGCGGCAAAATCTAAGACACTGGGTGGCTCGCGGGAGTCCTTGGGGAGTCGTGGGGACTATACTGGCATCCACGAGCGGGTATTGCCAATACGAACTGAAGATGAATGCGTTTCATTCCTCTAGGACGATTATGGCAGTGAACTTGAAGGCGATGCCATATCGCTCGATCCGTGAGATCGAGCCTGATCAATATTTCAATGAAATTTAAGGCTGAATTAGTTGCGGCTGTCACCGGGATTGTGACGCGTTCGCATGTCGTAACGCCCGGGGCTCTGCGGACTCTACGTTGAGCACTGTCGTGCCCGATTGTTGAGTGGTTATGAACTTGGCACATCAAATCTTCTCCGCAATGAAGGACCGGAACGAGGAATTTTAGCTGGTATACATGAATCCTCAGGAGAAAAATATCGAGACCAGCGAAGGGTGTTCCGGGACACCCACGAGGACGCAGAATTGGTTCAACTTGTTCGCAATTGTATAAATACACCGAGGCGCGGGTTCTCGGATGGTTGAAAGTGTCCAGAGCGCTCCGGGGAAGTCGCAGGATGGGGAGATAATGCGGGCTGGAGGCGTCGAGGGCGAAAGATAGCTGACAGTTAAAGGCAAAGCAGGACGAGAATTGAACGTCGCATTATGCATGGTTTAGAGTTGGCCCGATGTTCCGTGCCTTAATGAATGCTATCGATGGTTACGGGGCCCGCGCCAGTGGTAAGCCTGATTAATGTTAGGATGTCAATCAGTTCAATACCGCTGTCAGTGGTCACCGAGTCTGACACGCTCGAATCCGGCGTGTTCCGAGTTCTCCAGGTCGAACCACGAGGAAGCATCCTAGGCTAAAATAGTGCGGCACACTCTGCAGAGGCTATATTTGTGCGGCCGGGAAAAGATGTGGGTCAATTCATTGGCATTATTTGAAATTTGGGGATGGAGTCGGGGAAACAATAAAATTAGCTCCCAAATGTCATTGCGGGAAAAACCGGATCCAACAGAGGTCTGAATGATTGAGAAGACATTGGTAAAAAATGGAGCAGTCTCGGCGATTCCCGGCCATGCACATGGACTAGGCGGACGACGAGTGGCATTAAATGAATGTCGTTAAGGGTACAAACTAAAACCGGCCAGACTCCGGGCAGATTGTGACAAGTCGCACAAGTAGAGATCCCCGAGCCTGCACCACGCGACGGGATGATTCAAGATGGTTATCCGAATGCTATTGCAAGAGATAAGTTCTTTCCGAGATGGTTGAACTCTGTAGGCTATCAGCGACGCGGTCCCGGACTTAGCGAGAATTAGGCTGTGGCGGAATCGTGGGACGCCGGCTGAACTGTAGCAGTCTGAGGCGGCGAGGAAATAGAGCGAAAGCATGGGAGACATGTGGTCACCCCCCGGATTGGTTAGATAGAGCTTGGAAGTGAGATTAAAGAAACCGAGTACACCCGAAAGAAGCTGAAAACATTGGATTGTGTGAATTGGCATCTGTAAGTCAGTCGGGCAAACCGGGGAAAAGCGGTGCAGATGCAACCAAAACAAGGGCTAGCAACTTGCCGTCACTCAGCACTGCACTTCATCTGCATTTGCGGTCTTCTATCCGCCCTTTGTCAAGATTGTCCTCTGAATCATTCTCTGCGGTAGGGCATTAGTCTGTTAAAGGAATTATTCACCTAACTTACCGAGACGCCGGAGGAAGTCGTTGTGCGTTTTGAAGAAGTGGATTCGGAAGGGTCGGGGCTTTCAAGACTCTTAGATCTTCCTTGGACATGTATCGAAGGAGGCTGTGATCTATCCTTCCATCTTTGGTGATACATTACTGCGGTCTGGAAGAGGTTCTTGACTCGCCGAATCCCCCTGAAGGATCAGCGCTCCTCATGTCTCCATTTTTACCCAAGGTGGGACAAAGGCGGCGCAAGAAAAAGCATTAGTTGACCTGTGACCAGATGGTGGCGCAGAAGAAAAATTAATCAAGTCGTCGCAGAGGCCGAGATGAGTTCCGCGAGTCCCATAAGTCCTAGTGCTGATCGCAGTCTCGGCCGCAAGGTCAAAGAGTTCACGCCTCCAAATTCAATGAGTTTAAACGCTTAAGTCAACCTCCTCCTAGTACTAACCGCATTACCTCCATCCAGCAGATTGATATCGTTACCATCTGCGCCCCGAGCTGCATCGAGTATTCCTAGCCCTCAGATTTCCGAGATCTGGTCCGATCCAATCCCACTCAGCGCCATTCCGGCGCCCCCCGTTTGACGTGCTGTGATAGTGTGCCCACTGTACAAAGAGGGCCCTGGAGCCTTTATCCCACACGGTGCATGCTGCCTTTCGGCCTCAAACTCGCCTGGTTCGCTCTCTCGCTCTCAGGTTCACGCGGCTCTTCGATGGACAATCTGGTATTCTGACGATCCTTGCAGGCTTGATTGGCTGCTGGGCGGTCCTTCTGCCGCTGGCATGGGCTATTAAGAGTTACTGGGGACCGATCGCGTACGCAGTTGGGGTCACGGCCCTACAGGTCGTGTTTTGTCTAGGTTCGCGTGGTTCCTCTTCTCAGTTGCCCAATCTTCACATTACCTCTCAAGGCCTCATCTGGAGGATGAATCCAACGAGTCTACCCAGAGCATTTTGTATAGGTACGCGGTTGAGGCCCATCCTTGACTTCGGAAGCTCACGATTTATTCCTCAGCTCAAGTGCTCATCACTGGGCTGGCTGTCTTTTTTCTAATTGGCGTACTGGCTGCGATTACCACTGCGACCGCCTCCTACGTAGCAAAGCCCAAACAGTGGGGTCAAGACGATAACGCGTGCGTCGAGTTCGGGGGCTGCAACCAACCGACTGATAAACTACACAGGGTTTTACCATGGCGGTATTATTATTTATTGCCTATGCTGCTCTTTCCGCTCCTTGCCTCTGCTGTCCAAGTAACCTTCGTGGTTTTCTTCGATACGTTCGACCGCGCCGATGGGCTGAACTGTGTCGCGCATCCTCTCTGGTGAGTGCTTTCCCTTCGTCAAACGTAGTCTGACTTTGGAACTCAGGATTCAATTCCTTGGGTACGCCGGGACACCGTTCCTCATAACGGTACCGTGCCTCTGGCTGTCCTTGGTGTCCGTTTTCCGCGTCATACGCACGCACAAACACATCCGACGCGCTCACCGCTCGGTGAATTTCGAGGCCCTGGATCACTTCACCATTCGACCACAGCGGCGGAAATCTCGACCGGCGCTCAAGACGCGAACGACACCCGTTGGTATTACTGCACCGTCCGCCTCTCCGTCCTCCATCTTAAGGATCTCGCGAGAGGAACGCCGGCAGGCAATTAGCCCCGTCCTGCGCCAGGCTCCTCCTCCCGAATACATGACGGCATCGTCGGGACATCGCTACAAAAACTCAGAAGACTCGTTCGATACCGTTTCCAGCGTCTCGTTTGCAGACATGGACGGGAAGAACGGGGTGGCACGGACTTTCGAGTACACTACTGAGGAGGACGATGTACGGACGCCCTTGCGCTCTTTTGTTACTCCGACCAGTACTACACGAAGTACGCGGTCAATTAACAACAGCGACCATATCTCCATTACGCAAATTGCGTTTGTGCTGGGGAACATAGGAACCAGCGAGAGCAGCGACCATGTTACTGAGACACCCTCGGTGTCAGAGCTCAGTGAGTCCTGAACTGCTTCCGGCCGTATTTCGATTGATTTATTCTATTCTACACAGCTACAGTCCCCTCGCAAACGGAGCACCGGAACCCTGCCGAACTCCCTTCCATAATTCGCTGTCTTCTTATATTTCAATTGTGAGTGCTGCGAAATAGCCAGTTCTGTAGAAACACTGATCTCCCGCGTTGTCAGTGCAATCATAGCCATCCACCTTCTCTCTTCGATAACTCCAGTCCTCGACATCGTCTCCTCGCGACCAGAACCCATGGCACTCGGAACACAACATGTCGCGTTGCTCTTGGCTGGGTGGGCACCTGTGGCCATATTTGGTACGCGGCTTCCGCTCGTGGGTTCCTCCAGTCCGGTATCCTAATACACCGTTTGTCGTCTGTCAGGCCCGCTGTCTGCTGTCCGTTGCCAGTTCGTATTTTGGCGATAATGTATCCATCCCCTTAGACTCGATATCTGGGACTCCGCCACTCTTTCTCTCCGGGATATCTGGCAGGTATAATCGCGCCTGCGAAATTTTAGACGTTTTAGCATAGGTATCCTACTCGCGGTTTGGTGAGCCGGACACCGTGTCGACTCCTCGTGGACTGTAAAGCCCTGGGTAATTCAAGTGTATTAATAATCAACTTTTCGAGCTTGGGCTAGTAACGTGCGTCGAAGATTCACCGAAAAAAAATATATATATGCTAAGGCAGGAGTTTGGTCATGATTCTTGATTCGCGACGCGTCTCAAGCGTCACGGGGGTATATACCATAACGGACATGATCCGGGACAGGGTCTAGACCCCTTCTGGTTCTTGGCTCTCACCCTCACCTTCGCTGCGAAATGGATGATTCGGTTCCAACCTCTGATCCCTCACAGCTGGAAGGAGGCCTGGAGTATGATGAGGATGAAGATGTGGAGCCGGAGGACGCCGAATACTCCCCGCTGTACTGGTACATCGATGCAATCCGGCGTGACTGTTGCTCTTATCTTATCAAATCCCGCCTGAAATTGAAGTATGCAATAGTGATCATCCGATACGTTCGTTCAAGATGCCCATCCATAATATCTCCTGCGGACGACACAATGCTGCAGAGGTTTGAGGTGTTGCCCGGTAAGCACATAATCAATACTGGCCGAATTGAGTATGTATTGTTGAATTGAATTCAGAGAACGCTCAACAGCTTTGGACATGTCTCCTCATGCGGAAGGATCTGAAGTCCTATTCGGCATATACTGAAGCTTGGTCAGCGTCTCGATCTGGAGAAAGGTGGTGTGGAAAGTGTTATGGCGCAACTGTGCGCTCCTCAGGCGGTTGGAACGGGAGGTATGCTATCGTGCTTCTTCATTCGAAGCACAACGTCTAACGCACCGCGCAGGAGCCTGGAATTTCGGTTCGGATGAGTCCAAGATGACGAACGACGGGGCTTTCGTGTGTCTCCCGTTGAGCAGCTGAAGACAATTGATCCATCAAATCGTGCAAGATTAAAGGTTAGTGCTACTGATGCCTTCACAGTCCGATTTCAGCAGTGTATACAGATAACGAGGATGTCGGTCGTTTGTTTCGGCGATTGTTCTCGGCCTACTATCAGCGGTAACCTCGCTTTCCCTAACTGTGTCGTTGGAACTAAAGGATAGTATGTCAAACCGCATCCCCGAAGGCTCCAACCCCCTCATTGAAGTCTCAATGGCATCGGGAAAAGATTCGGGCTTGTTACACCCAGGGTATGGGTAACCGACTTGAGCGAGTATGCCAAGCTAGTCGAGTTCGAACTCAAATTATTCCCTAATCCCGCTGCCGTGAAATCTGCCGCTACTGACAACTATCTGCTAATCTTCGACGGTTTGATTCAAATTTCGAGTTATTCGATACTGATGGTCGCATTTTACCTTCTGTGTAGATATCTTAGCTGATTGTTCTTCCGATCGTGCAAATGTCATTGGCATAATAAGTGCCTGTAGTGCAATAAGTGGTAAGTATCGACCCTCGGAGTTCATTCCAGAGTAAACGTTGGTCTTTTACAGTTGCTTCACGTCACGTCTTGGCCGGGATGGTGCTCCAGCGAAACGACCCGGTGTGGCATTCTGCAGAGCTCGATAAATCCAGACACTCCGGAGTGTTCGATCCTGAAACTGAAACAACATCGGTTATCACGGAGCTCTGTAATCCGTCCGAGGCAGGTAGTCAGCCTGTTTGCATTAACGAATATCAAGAGAACTTCTCGACTGTGCTGGACCGCTTGAGACTTAATGATTTAAAGGAAATCGGGATGCGATGTGGTGTCAAGGTAAGTGCGCTCGAAAAGTTCTTCCGAATCATCAATACAGAGGAACTTATGAACTTAGGGAAAAACAGTCAAGACGGACTTCATTAAAGCTATCGCGAAAGTCGTTCGGCAGAAGAGAATCAATTCGTCACAGGCACTCCAAGAAATACTCATGCCCGAGTTCATAAAGAAATTGGACGAATTAAAGAAACGAACGATCTTGGAATTCACCCAGATACGCAGAGCACATTTGAAGTCGTCGTCACGAACTACTTTAAGCCATTCGTCGTTCATGCTATCGCGGAAAGGGGCTGAAATCAAAACGATGTTCAGTACGGAAGCTCCCGCTCACATTGCTCGGAGACCATTCCGGGCAATTCGTCGTCTGTGGACCCAGTGAAATGCTGGGCTACCTGTCCAGCAGCACGACTTGCGGCGTTTAAATTTATATATTTGAGATGTATACACGCAAAGGTAGTAATTTAAGTGTATTTCTGTATCCAGAGGAGCGGGAGTTGAACGGACACTATCTGCCCTGACCTATGGTTCAAATAATGCCTAAAGAAAAAAATGCTCGGGGGGGAATGATTCTGCATGCCTGGGACTCCTTCATGCTCCCAAGACCTTGCCCGGTGCCGAAGCAGGGTGGTCGGAATCCCTAGGCGAACAATAGGGTAGCACCCACCACTAAACTCAATGCGAGCACATATAATCCAGGGAACGGCACACGGACGGACCGCCATCAGCATTGAATGTCATTTCCGAGGCTCTCTAGCTATATAGTGATTATCTGACTATCCGGCGCAATGTATTAGATGCCCAACACCATCCTATCAAAAGTCCAGAGCCCCTGGAATCTTCCAACCATTCGTAGAGTGTACTTACTCTGAAACAGTGATTTTGGCCACCGAGGCTCCTGGGGCCCAAATAATATATATATATATATCCTAAACACTGCGGGCATGCGATATGAATTGAATGGGCATGGTCCCAAGGTAATCGGGGAAGAATTGAGCCTGCTACAATGGATTCGGTGAAAGAGATCAAAATTTACCACAAAGGAAAAAAAAACAGCCCGCGCCTTATGTTCCGCAAATAGCTGTAATTTAGTTGTAATGCGTGGTGCTCATCAACGGAGTACGATGCCCTGGACAATCTTCCTGACCTTATAGGTGACTGGGAGTAGTATCACTTTTGTAATGGCCCCAAATATCAAGGTACTGTACTACACACCAAATAAAGGAAAATATCGACCTAGGTCGAAATGTTAGAGGGAAATGTATCAATCTGTAGCCAAATCAGATTCACAAAACATTGTTCTATTAGTTAGTCTGGAATTTACAATGGAAAGGCCCACAATGAGCGGCCCTTTCAAAATTCAGATGTTTATTGAGTATTGATGAGATATGAAAGGGAAGCTGAATGTTCATCATTCAGCAACCCTTCGAAAGCATTGGACAAAGCAAATTTCAATGCAGTTAAAAGGTGCATTGATCTTCTTTCTTTCCGTTTTTGCGGAAAGATTTACCATATAAGGCAATCTTTCCCAAAAAAAACTGAAAGAAAGAAGATCAATGCACCTTTTAACTGCATTGAAATTTGCTTTGTCCATTGCTTTGGAAGGGTTGCTGAATGATGAACATTCAGCTTCCCTTTCATATCTCATCAATATTCAATAAACATCTGAAGTTTGAAAGGGCCGCTGATTGTGGGCCTTTCCATTGTAAATTCCAGACTAACTGATAGAACAATGTTTCATGAATCTGATTTGGCTACAGATTGATACATTTCCCTCTAACATTTCGACCTAGGTCGATATTTTCCTTTATTTGGTGTGCTATTTCTGCCGAGTGTTCAGGTGACACGTGATGGCCGATTTTTCTGAGGTCGTTAAAAATCGGGACAATTCAAAAGAAAATTTATTGGCCATCTCGGGGAGTGAAAATTCTGAAATTACAGCTCTTTGCGGAACTTAGGGCATGGCCCATTTTTTTTATCATTTTGATATTTTCACGAGATCAGCTGTTGTGAGCTCAGTTCTGACCCGTTCCTGTTGAAAATAAACCGGATTGATTCCCACTTCAATTCCAGAGGGCTCTGGCCCCCACAATCGTGTGGGTGCATCGGAATTGCCTTTTTTTGGGAAATTTTGAGGTGTCCATGCAGAACAGCCATAGTATTAGCTACACTTATGCAATGGACCTAGATTTCGGATATGATATACTCACATATGTCCCTGAGGGCTCCAAACCCTTGGATGGCAAATATACCTCATAATTAAAATTCGGTGAAGGCTCCAATCACAATTAATTTACTGCTCTACACTAAATGTGGACTGTGTCCGAGGAAGCTGATCTGAGCTGATGGGGCCCTCCTAGATACATCTGAGTGTAACATATCCAAAATTCAGGTCAATTGGATGATTGTAGCTAATATCACAGCTTTTCTGTGTGGACATCTCTAAATTTGCCAAAAAAAGCAATTCCCATGCACCCGCACAATTGTGGGGTCCAGAGACCTCTGGAATTGAAGTGGGAATTGACAGGAACAGGCCAGAATTTAGCTCACAACAGCTAATCTCGTGAAATATCAAAATTTGATAAAAAAAAACAGGCCACGCCCTAAGTTCCGTAAAGAGCTATAATGAACACTTGGTCGAAATAGTAAAGTAGAATTTTCAAGTTTGAACCCATTTGAACCAGTTCAGCGAGCTTCGGCAAATTCTGAGATTTTTTGAACCTCGAACTGGACCCGGGGTTTGGTTCAGTGAACCTCACAGCCACTGAACCAGACTTGGGTCCAGTTCAGGTTCAGTTCAGGTTCGCAAGCGGTTCAGAACCTGACCGTGGCAACACTAGGTAGTACTGTACTAGTACAATGTCCAGAAAAACAATAGTCGCACAAGTGTTGGCATAAAAGAGCATCCAGTTATGAACCTCCGTCAAACGTGTATCTTAGGCAAATTTGCCCCCTGCCGAGGACCTACAACATTCTTGGGACCATTTCCTCATTCTCTGCTTCACCCTTACACTGTATTCCCTGGACCTCCGACCCATTTTTCTGTTTACCAGACAGAAACTTCGTTCTGCGACAGCGCCACCAATCCAGGTTGATGGCCATTCAACTTGCATTTCTGGCTCAAAATCCCCATGGTCCTCTTGGAAATCGTCGAAGCCGCCGAGACTTTCAATCTGGGCGAAAGATGGCTTTCAATACCTGGGTGAGGCATCACATTTCGACTTTTAATTTTCTTCTAGGTGCTGGAAGTAGTGCCACAGTGGATGCCATTTTTAATCTGCCCGACTAAAGGGAGACATACTTGCCCTCAAGCTTTGGTGGATGGAGAGGAAATCGACACTCTGAAGCGGCGGAATCTTCGAGCAAATAAACTATAATTGTAACGGGAGGACGGAGTGAATTCTTCTGAATCGCAACTCAAGAGACAACACAAAAAAAAAACACGGTTATTGATTATAATGTACACCAAGATTGAATTCCGGCGGAGTTCCTACAGCATAAATAAAGTGTCAAAACAACGAAAGACCTTTCTGATTGTCCACTGCGGGTGCCGAGAGTCAACCCCCGAGATGCTACTCGATTATTCGGCGGACGCCGCACAACTGGCAGGCGTGAGAAGACCTTCAATCTAGCCCGGTCTCCTTTTCACAAGCCGGGGTACTAATAAGGGCCTCAACTTGGTGATGCCGTGTCTGAGAAGATTCATTAAACTCAAATTGACAGACGAGGACAGAGTCAACGACAGAAGAAGCGGAGATTCGTCATGGCAACGGTTGGATGGCACTGTTCGCGGCTGAACCCGATTCTCCGAGGGTTGGTGGCGCCAGATCTCATCGCATAGTAGTATGAGACCCAGATACCGGTGTTATATGTCACACACTAATTAACATGACATTGGGTAGCTATTCAGGAATAGCCCGCACTGAGCGATTTAGCCATAATCGTAGGATGCCGTATAACACCCGTCCGTCGATTATGATAAAAAAAAGGAAATGATCAAGTGAGGGCAGCGCCCGTTTATAAAAGACGCTCACCGACGGCTCTCCCACCATCCAAAAGATGCCCCTTCAACTGTCTATCACTCAAATTCGCCTGACCAATATTATAGCTTATTTGGCTCCGGCTCTACCGCTGCTGAACGAAATCCACGATGCCTTCGGCACACCCTTTATCCAAGCCATCTTGAATACGACTACCTCGTTGATCACTGCGGTCCAGGTAAAGCAACTTTGGTTGCACTTGAGAATAGCTGACTCGCGTGCCCAGAAAATAAAGCGGAACAAGGATGAATGTGTGCAGCTCCTGGAGAACATTCATGGACTTCTGTATGCTATCATCAGCTTGCATACAAGGTCTGAAACTGGTGGCTCCCTACCCCCAACAACCTTGGACTACATTGGAAATTTCACAGAGTATCATTATGGTATTATCTGCCTTCTTGTTATTTGCTTACACCAAGTCTTCAGAGCACTTCAAAAAATCCATATGTTTGTTGAGATGCAACAGGATGGAAACAAAATCAGACAGTTCTTCCGCCAGAATGAGATTAGCACCCTACTCAAGGAGTGTCACGAGGGACTACAGCAAGCACTGGATGTATTCAAGGTACCAATCTATATGATTATAGGAGTTCCAAAAAATCGACTGCACATTAGATTGATACCACGATCTTTGGCAATATTGCTGAATTGCGCAAGACAGCAGAAATGATGCACACAGAACTTCTCGAATTGGTCACAACTCTCTTTGATGGAACAGCGTCTGACATGTCATCTTCTGCAAGTAAACAAGTTACTGTCTCAATTCATTGACTAATTAAGGCGGACTCAGATATACGAAGGGCATAATGGATCCCAGCACAGGTGAAGCCCATAGGACAATTATCACCCAATTTTGCTTACACATGAGTTGTCAAGCTCAAAGTCATTTACTCTGCTGCCATCCAAACCAAAGATATTTCATGGGCGTGAATCAGAGCTCCAGGACATAGTCAAAATCCTCAAGGAGGAGTCACCCCGGATCTCAATCCTCGGAGCCGGCGGAATAGGAAAAACAAGTCTTGCACAAGCAGCTCTGCACCACCCAGACATTGTAGCCAAATATGAAGATCGGGTCTTTGTGGCCTGTGATTCAGCAAACACTGGCAATGAGATAGCAGCCCTCCTGGCAGCTCATCTGGGAGTGAAGCTGGGGAAAGACATAGTGAAACCGCTCATTCAGCATTTCTCCGGGAAGCCCCCCTCCCTCTTGATATTGGATAATCTTGAAACGGCTTGGGAGCCAAAGGAGTCGCGAGGCACAGTGGAAGAGGTCTTGTCTATGCTTACGGACATCAAAGATTTAGCATTGATTGTGGGTATACATCTACTAAGCTTAGAGCCAAATTGACAGTTGCACTCATAGATCACAATGCGGGGTGCAGAACGACCAGCCAAAGTCCGCTGGACTCGGCCGTTTTTGCAGCCTTTAAAGCCCTTGACGAAGGATGCCGCCTGGCAGACATTTGTTGACATTGCAGAAGATTATCATGACACCGAGCAAATTAACCAGGTTCTCAACCTTACAGATAACCTGCCCTTAGCAGTGGAGCTTATTGCCCATCTGGTCAGCTTCGATGGCTGTTCTAATGTTTTGGATAATTGGAAAAGAGAGAAGACTTCACTTCTGTCTAAGGGCCATGACAAAAGATCTAGCTTGGATTCATCTATTGCATTGTCTCTCTCAAGTTCTCGGATGAACTCCACACCAGGGGCCAAAGCCTTGTTGAGTCTCCTCTCAATTTCCCCAGATGGGCTGTCAGACACAGAGCTTCTCCAAAGCAAGCTCACTATTCCAGACATTCTGAGATGCAAAACTACCTTGCTTGGGACTTCCTTGGCCTATCTTGATGACCACAAGCGACTGAAGTCCCTAGTACCCATCCGAGAACATGTTCTGCAATTTCATCCACCCTCTGCACATCTTATTGAACCTTTGCGCAAACACTTTCGTTTGCTCATGGCTCTCTTTGAAAAATACCGAGAATTGCACCAGATGGCTGGGAGCATGGGCGAAATAACCGCCAACCTGAGGAACATACAACAAGTTCTTCGCCGGGGGTTACATCCAGATAGTCCAAATATTATTCTATACAGTGTATAATACTTCTGAACTCTGTCAACCGATCTACTGGCCGTGGGTGGCTTGACTTGTTGGATCTCATTCCAGGTGTCCTTCCCCAACTAGGCGACCTGAGATTGGAGGTCCAATTCATCCAAGAGAATTTTGCATCAGCGTTCAGGCGTCCAGTACCAAATCCAGACAGAATGATAGCTCGAGCTATATCTCTGTTTCCGAAAATAAATGATCCAGTCCTTGAGTGTGAGTGTTGCACCATAATGAGATTTATTCATAACCTAAAATAATCCATATAGCAAGGTTTTATAACTCGATCGGATACTATTCTTATGCTTTCAAAAGAAATCCATCTGAGGCCATGGAATTTCTCGCAAAGGCTCTGCTACTGGCAAGATCCTCTGGAAATACCCAAGTGCAGTCCCAGACATTGAACAGTATAGCTGATATTCAATGCATGATGGGAGACTATGTTGCCGGGGGACGCAATGCACGTGAGGCACAGAAGATAGCTCAAATTTCTGCCAATTATTTCCAGGAAGCCAAAGCACTGAATATCAAGTCTCGTTGTTGCAATAGCCGTGGAGACTATAGGCAAACCATTGTATTACTTGATCGAGGTAGGGAGCTTCTGAGGCTCTCGGGGTTGAGTGGAAGAAGCCTGGATTTGGATTTCATCCATGCTAAGTCAGAGGTACACTTCCTGAAGTCCGAGTATGCTGAGGCCCGCCAATTACAAAACCACATGCTCCACAACGCCTCAGCTGAAGGAAACCCATTTGATTATGGTTTTATCCTCCTCAGTATTGCAGAGATTGATATAAACACTGGGGCACCCAAGGAAGATGTGTTGCAGAACTTGAGCCAAGCCAACACAATGTTCAAAAACATTAACTTGTCACGGGAAATCGTCTATTGCGACATAATCTTGGCTGAGCTCCATCTCAGGGAGCTGGATACCGTGGCTGCAAAGTCCCTATTCCAGCAGTGCTTTACCTCATCTTGGGGAATAGTTAGGCAGGCTGCATCCCAATGCATGCAGAACTTTGCAAACATTAGTCGATGGGGAGTTACCGACTTTGACTGGACCTCAGCCAGATGGACAATGGTATATCTAGCACAGGCGAAAACCACACAAATGACATTGAAGCTCTATGAAGCACTTCAATTCGTCGGGGATTGTTTTCTTCACAATGGAGACAAGGAGACAGCCCACAGTCTTTTCATAGTAGCACTGGAAGGGTTTACAAATATGGACATCCATCGCAGCAGGGCCAACTGCATGGTACGACTTGGAGATCTGGTGAAACAAAAAGGGCAGTTGGTCGAGGCAGTGAGCCTGCGGGAAAATGCTCGACCACTCTTTGAACGATCTGGCCAGGCAAAAGATATAGCGCAAATTGATGCCCGCCTTGGCACAGTTGACCAAGGGCATCAGGAAGCACTTGAGCATCTTACTACCATCCGTGCACCTACTACGTCAGTGGATACACTGCCTGTAGACAAGGATGTAGATGACCTGGGAGTAGAAGAGGCGCAGCTGGAAAGGAAACAAAACAGGTCCCTGGTTTAGGTTTGACTCTCACAAGATGACGAGATGAAGGGTTGGCATTGCGAGATTTGCTTACTGGGTGGCTTACGTTTTTGGCTGTCCTATTGATTGTATCCTATAGTAGTATAGTTGTTGATTCTTTTACCGTACCTTTTACCCTGTCCCCCGTTCCTTTTCAGTACACTTTGGTTGATCAATCAATTGGGAACTTGACTCAGACTGAGGCACAAAAAAATAAATAGAAGATGCACTATGTTTGAGTCTTGATCCCGAGTGGAATGTGAATCCTGAAGGAGCACCATAGGCATCAAGGAGTTCGTGCAGGTGTGGTCCCAGTGCGCTAAGAACACCCTGATGTTGTGCTTATTCTCCCACATTGGTTAGAAAGGGGGATCCACCAACTGCGACACACTCGCACTGACACTCCCCGGCAAGCGAGCAGCGAGGTGCCACATTGTCGCTGAGAGCCCTCCAGTCCGGAGCCGGATAACTACTTGCAACACTGTCGGCTATCGACCTGAGTATCAATCGGCGTCCCCCGTGTCTCCCAAGCTCAAGTAGATGCAGCAGCCTCAACATTCTGTTACATCTGGACGAACAGAATAAAGTCGGACGAGCCCCAAATCGATCAAATTAATTTTGTGTAGATTACAATATAGGTGCCTTGTCCACTTCATTAGTTACATGTGTACTACGGGCAGAATTTAAAGAATTCATGGTATATCCCTCACGCTACATGCCCTCGTGTTGCACACCTGATCGCCTGCCATCGGGAGCCCTCTGCCAAACCTGGTTACCGCTGCCCGTTGATAAGACATGGATATATCGAGGCCCGAATTGGTTGATTTTGCGCACCATTAGAACAGATTCTAATGGACAAACCATGGAGAATTAGAGGGTGCTAGTCGGTTCCCGAGACTGAGCATTAAACCAGAGTGCTTCAACTGGCTATTAAACAAATGCCTATGGAACCTATCAACAGCTCTCTATGAGCATCTAAGAGTTTGCGATAGTTCAGCAGAGCCACCAGCGAACCATAGGACTAACTCGGCAAGCTACACTTGTCCGGTGCAGCAAGCTCAGTTTTAATATGGGCACAATGTGAACCAGGGATTTGATGAAGGAGTACCCAGATTGTTGAGATTACCGTAAATGGTTGACCTTGAACACCAGGAATTGAACTGTTATGCGAGTTGCGCCACTAGGCCGGAAAACCCCGAACCACCACGTGACCAGCATGTCAAGCAGTGCTGAATGAACCAGTTTGCATGGAAGTGGGATAATTAGAGATCTTGGCATAGCTAGTCTGGCTGAACTGCCTCACTAAGCATGACAGAGGCCAACTAGTTTGTCAAGGCTACAGTCATTCCACGGTCCTTGCAAAACCATTGGTCGTTGCAAATCATTTTTTTCTGAGCCACAAAAAATATTTTTCTTCCCAATTATTCCGGTGGGATCATGGCATCCATGTGTGATGCACCTTCTGCGTTTTTCCTGGGGGTATGGAGTAGCGAATTATTATGTAATCAACGGGATTAGGTCGAATTTACATCATTTGCAACAAAGCCACGTAAATCAGGATTGATTGATGTGAGATAAAATATTGTAGGACTCTTCGCACTCACAGCTCCTTGCTACCAAAAATCTGAGGTCAATGGATAGCTGGAACATGTCGAACAAAATAAACAAAGTTGGGCTGCAGTAACCTGAGTTTAAACATGTACAAACAGGTAGTTCAGCACAATATATATTGAATGCTAAGACAGGAATTGATTCAGAAGGACTCTTGAATCCAAAGAATCCCAGCAAAATGAACAGAAACCACAATTATCTGGTCAATTCCCAGCCTCCAAGGAAAATGTAAGAATAGGGCAATGTGGGACACTGTGAACAGCTAAGGTTTATGTGAAGACATCCAAGGGGATAGAAACACTATATGTTGATACCACAGGTCAAATATCGGCAAAAAATCATGATCCCGGTCCATTTATTGCAGATTTGCAAGGACCGGTGATGTCAGAAAAATCTGATAGTGCCGATTGGCCTCAAACGGCAAGAAGTCGATGAATTAGCCCAAATCTTTTTACAGGGCCATGGTCTACACATACATCCACACCACCTGCATGCTTTTATTCTCATGTAAAGCTCGATACTGTACCAATCTGTATGACTGAAACAGATTTTCGAGCGTTACTGAAACAACCGGGTTGAAACGAGAAACGGTCCCACCGTTACGCGTTACGCTTGAAACGAAACGATTTTTGACAGGTTTTTTTTGGTGATTTTGGGCCTTTCGGGGAGATTTTGCCCAATGTAACGCAAAATTTGCTGAAACGGAGCCCCCGTTACGCGTTACATGGACCAAATTTTGAAATGAAACGAGGCCAGTGTTACACGTTACGTTTCAGTCATACAGATTGGTACAGTACTGGCACAGGAAAGCGGAATTTCCAAAAGGTCATGCAAGGACCGTGGAATGACTGTAATCTAACTAGTCCGGTTACTTGGAGACACCTGGCACCAGCCTAGGAATAGTGAAACTTGTTGAGACAAACTTCACAGTGGGCCTTGGTGTAATAGCCTCGTTTGTTGGCAGTGGTTGGAACCAATTGTTGTATATTGGTGGGCCAACTATCTTCAAGGGAACCTGTCTGAACTGTAGTCAAAGAGTTCTAGTCAACTTGGAGCCTGCGGCAGCCTGCCCTGCACCAGCGTTTAGCCATTTGGCATGATATAAGACCTCCCCGTCCCACAAACAACTTAGGTTGTTTGACCACTAGTTGAGACTCTGATAAACCTTTCAGAGCGAGTGCTTTTGGACTTGACAGTCGATACGTGACCTACCTCCCCGAACACATACACACAATTGCCATTAGGATTAGTTAGTTGTTGGTTGAGTGTTAGTTGTTGAATAGACTTCGTCTCTCAGTGTTAACCCTAGATTTCATGGCCGTACTCCAATGCACCACTTCACCGTGGCCACTGGATAGGGCGTGGCACACTCCGCCCCAACTCTCACACCAGAATAGGCCGGATGTGCGGCGTGTGCAAGACAACATCCGCACAGCAGACCGGTGACACAGGTCGAGGTCAGGACAAGGACTACTGTGCGCTGAGGAAGAAGCACCACGACCACCATTTGAGCCCCAGGGCTGTCGCCCCGGGAACTGTGCGTGCCGTGGCGGCTCTACGTTGCAATTGTGTCAGTGATTCCCTCGGGGGAGCGACTGCGACATACCTTCACCCTAAAAGCCTGATGTCTGCTCTTCAAGTTGATATGGCTCCCCGCCAGGGTCTCATAGCCGCCGCCACCGCTACCATGCACCGTCGATGGAGGGAGGACGATTGGTGGTGGTGGTGGTGGTGGTACGGAAGAAAGGGGAGCGATCAACTTACCGAATCCGCGCCAACTGTTGTCATCGCCGAATTGGGACAGTGTTGAAACTCGGCTGAACTCTCCAGTCTGGAGATTTTTTTCTGACAGTGTTGCAACTCACTGCTGATTAGCCAACGAGTCTGAGCCTGAGAGTGTTGCTGTTAACCCATCCCCGTTAGAAAGAGGAATATGATGGTAAGTAAAAGAGGAAGCTGAGAAGGAAACATCTGAACTGAAATATAATCTCGGTGGCCAGAGATCGACACCAAATTAGCCAGTGGAGCCCTTGAGCTTTCAATATTGGACGGAAGAAATTCACGGTAAACTTCATCCTTGAACAAATTCTTGAGCAGCGCAACTCAATGTGCAAATGGATTAGTCATAGACCGAGAACCCGTGCACAGTATATGGTTAATGCAAAGCTTGTCATCAAGTTATGGATGTGAACAGACGAGACAGTGAGAGTCACCTGGACTTTGCTGAGCTCAATTAGGAATGGGTCCACCTGTACCAGGTGGCGGTCGGCCCGAAAGAGTAGAGGATGGTTCAGTTGAACTCGGTCTCAATGCGCGACTATAGGGTGGGGTCTTTGGGGTCCAACGGATGTATTGAGCATATTGAATCATCCCCACAGTCAATTTAGATCTTGAGAAGTGCTCTCGACGGAGCTGAAGGTTGCGCAGCAGTTTATCCCTCACATTGCGGCAATAGCGTAGCCACTGCTGCCTTGCCGCCTGAGTGCACCTCAATAAATTCTTTACTAGTACATGCATACACAACATCATGGAATGTCCAGCTGCCTGGCACATTGTAGCTTGGGCTCATTACACCTTCCGAGAGCCTGATTCGCGGGCTGGGAAGCACTGTAACAAGTGCCTGACACTGTCCAGTGATTACTGGCAGAGTTTGACCGGAATTTCAACAGTGGATTTTGTGTGTTCGAATGAATCATTGAACCCGAGTAACCCTGCCTGAACTCGATTTTCTACTTGTAGAGCAGTGTCGAATGATCTAGAGGGTGTGCTGCAAAACCACCGCACAGCCGCCTCAGTTATTTCGCAGAAGTGATTACTCTTCGTGACATTATCGGCGTGCCTGTATTGAATTTTACGCGCACGCAACCTAGACCGTGGAAAAAACAGGCGGAAGCGAGAGCGCAGTCTTGGCGACGCCGGAGCCCGCCTTCCCTCTCCTAGCCACGTTTGCCGTGTTGATCTCCCGTCTTCCGCTTCAGACCTGACGCGCCGACGATATTATTTTCTTGTGCTGTCAGGCTTACCGCCGAACCCAGCGTAGAAAGCGCAACGATATGCGGAGCAAGTGGGTAGATCCGTCCGCCCCTTCTCTTTATTTTCACTCGGGTTTACTGTTACAGCCAATGTGTCGTCCTCCATTGTCCGTCCCTGCCGCGGGCGCGGGGACTCCACCCAGGTGCGTAAATCACCCCGCGGCTACAGTTGCAGACAAACAAAGCCCGCAAATGATCTGTAGCCCGATCTAGATTTATTTTGGGTTCAAATTTATGCTCACCAGGTCCGGATTTGTTCAAAGAGCTCAAAAAACCACCTCCGAAGTTTTTCCCACGAGAAATGCCCGGCGGCCAAATTTTTGGCCCAGATCCGATTTTCAGATTTGTGATCTGAGACGATTTGCAAAAATCGGGTTTTTTTAATGCACAGCCACATTACATAAATTACATCATGCATCAGCTACAGCCTCAATCGCCGCCAATGCTCCACTCGAAATTGTGCGGTGCTGCTTTTGCGGCCTCACAGCCCATTCTGCTGCCTTACCTGTAAGCCCCTTTCTATAAGCACTCATAAACCTCCATGATCTGTTGATGAAACACCGAATAACTTCAACTGGACAAGCATCCAGGTATTTCAATGCTAATTCTTTTGATGCGGCAAAGCTGGTCTTGGGGACTTGACGGTAGCGATACTTGCACCATCCCCAGTACTATATGAATCAAAATTCAATTCAACTGAAGTATAGATATGTAGAAAATAACTTGCCATTTCAATGGGGTTCAACTCGCAGTGGAATTTGGGAAGAAAAATACATTCATGGCCTGCTTGAGTGATCACTTCCTCAAGTAGTGAGGGCTGGTTCAAAAAATCTTCCTGTTGACTCAGGAGCCGGGCCATGCAACACCCAGTGTTTTCAAGGGGGCAAACAGGGGAACATTTGGCTCTAAGCTTGGAAACATCAAATCCCCGTTCCACCAAGACATTCTGTAATCCTTTGGCTTCACCATTGCTAGTGGTCATCTTCTGAACTTTGCCCCTCTGTGCAGGCGATGGATTTGAGTCTGGAATGACAGTATCATGCTGTTTCCGCTGTTTCCCCCCCATTTGATTTATTCATATCAAAGGCACGAAGTGCATCAGGAGCAAGTGAGGCATGGGCTGAGGACTGATCGAAAATGAAAAGAGCAGTCACCCCAGGATGAATTTTGTTATGGATAGCAATTGCCTGTCGGATCTGTTTTATCAGCTGGTCTGTGTCCCACCAAGCATCGCCCTTAGTGCCTGGATAAATGATTTCACGAGCATCGTCAATGATATTTCCATTCTTGTCTCGTTCAACCAATCGGCCAGTGCCTTCTGTGATGAAATCAGAGACATGGATCAAGCGACCTCGGCTTTTCTTTTGCAGAACAGTCTGTCCTTCTGCAAGCCATGCAGACCGCATATAATCAAGAGCATGAAAACAACATTCATCATGGAAATAGGCAATAACTTTCTTGACTCCAGGTGGGAGTTGTGGTTCAACTGGTTCCAACACTGTAACTGGTTTGCCTCCTGGTTCAGTGGCTGGCACAATCTTGGCCTCATATCTTGTCATGCGGGCTTCAAATTCTGCCATCTTTGGCAAGAACACATCAGTGCGATATTTGACAATATCTTCCCGTTCATGGCCATCCATGTAAACACCTTTCTTGATCAGAGTTCTGCGATATCCCAGTCTCACAGGCCAGTGTGGAGCAGTACGCTCACTGATTCGTTTCTTTGGTGAGATTCCCAAAGAGGCCAGAATTTCTGTATTCACAGCTTCACGGAATTTGGCTGGAGTTACAGAACCTGCCTTTTGTACTCTTAACCAAGCAAGGCAGGCAGTTTGCACAGATTCATCATTCAGAAGTGACTTTGTGTTTGCCCTTCCACCTCTTGTTTCCAAAGGAAGCTCTTCAAAAATCTGATAGTGTCGTACCAGTGCTCGGACACGACGTGCAAAATGGTTTCCACCCCCTTCATGCCATTGACGTGCAATTTCGAGGCTAGCTTGGATGCGCTTTAAGCCTTTAATGAGCAGAGTACCAAAGTTCCGGATAATAAGAAGTTGGTTGTGCTGTGTGAGTGGGAGATTCCTTTTGTTCAAATGGGTCTTCACTTTGTCTCGAAGAGCATGCCAACTTTGCAGCTTGACTGTTTTCTCACTGCTTTGGCTGGGTTGGGCTATAGGAGAGGATCCAGGTGCTGTAGGAGAGCCAGAGTGCTCTTCCCCTCCAACCATATCATCAATAATCACATCCCAGCTGTTTGGGTCATCTTCTTCCATTTCCTCGTCTGAATTGTCTACCACAATTAGTGGTGGACTTGAACTGCCACTGGAAACTGAAAGAACCGATGCTGATCGTGTCTGTGGAATGGTCTGACCAGGAGAAGGGGCCCGAGATGGTGCCAGAGATGGAGGAGCTGTTGAGGCTGGAGTAAGACTAGAGCTCGGCTCTGGACCAGAATGGAGGCTGAGATCAGCCTCAACTTCAAAATCTGTTGCAGACACTTGAATGAAGAAACTATCGAGTTTGCCCTGTGTTTGATTGGCTTTTGCATGTCTTCGCTGTGTTCGAGGTGCTTTGCTACCTGTGTCAGGGCCTTTCATATATTCCTTTGGACGGCCTGTTAACAGGGTAAATTTATAACTGACTTTGGAACATGGATATAATTTAATTCACCTCCAGGTACTCGTCTATCTGCTGCCCGTTTAGCTTCATAAACCTCTTTTGTTGGGATCCAGTCATCGTCCTCAGCATCCAATCTATCATCCTCCATTTGAGCAACCATCTCGAGCAAACGATTGTTGAATTCATTCTCTGCAATTTCATCCCAGTCTGCTTCATTGTCACTATCATCATGATCTGTGTCAACCTCCAGATAGGTAATGCTGTCCAGCTCCACAGTGTCCGGAATTTGTGTGTCAGAATAGTCACCCAGACTTTCAGCTGGACTGGGACTGCGAGCCGGACTTTCCGGTGAAGATGCCTGCCTAGATTGATTCTTCAGACCAGAGATGTTCTTCTTGGCACGTTTAGAGGGTCGTCCACGGCGGGCAGACATGAGAGTAGAGGACAAGATGGGGTAGGATCAATTAGAAGTGCTGTGTGGGCATAAGAACTTAAAGAACACACACCAAATAAAGTAAAATATCGACCTAGGTCGATAGGTCAATAGATAGTATATTAATCAGCGGCCTAATAAAAATATTATGAAAGTTGATATATCAGTTTCGTTCGTAAGTGTAACCGAAAGATCCGCAATCAGTGGCTCTTCCGAAGATAAAGGATTACTCCTTTGTCTGTAAGGTAAGAAAGGACTGCTGGAAGTTCAACTTTCAGCAGCCATTTTGCAGCGAGCGTAAAGACTGTCTTTCCAATATAGCGGAAAGCCGCGCCGAAAGAAATTCTTTCGGCGGCCCTTTCAGCTATATGGGAAAGAAAGACTTTCCTAAATTTAAGAAAGAGGCGCGGAAAGATGTTCTTTCCGCATAACCCTAGGGTGTACCCTGAGGTGCACCTGCGGGTGTACCTGAGGGTGCACCTGCGGGTCGGGGTGCCAACCCTCAACAGGACCTCGTCACGAAGTTTTTTAAAATTAATCATGTACAAACGTACCGTAGGCGGCGAGCGGTTTAAACCGTTTAAACGTCCCTGGTGAAATACACCGGAGGAACCGGTTAAACGGTTTAAAGCGCGTTAAACACCCTCCGATTTAGCGGTCGCGCGCTTGACGAAGTTCCCGTCATCGCGCAGTAGTGTGTCAGTATCAGGACGTGAAGGCAAGCAACCACGCACCACGGTAGGACGCATGCGCGCTGCGTCGGCGCCCGAACTCGCCCGCGTAGCAGGCAGCGTACACGGCCCTCCGTGTGACGAGGGAGGGAGGCGCGCTAAGATGAGCTTGAAATGAGTGCGAGAGCCCGTTTACATAGGCACATTAACTTACTTATATCATGCCTTCCTTTAAGTGTAATTATTGATCCACTTCACAGACAACACTTTTAATCTGTCAAGGCAACAATGTCAGTAAGCTGAGGAAAGTCATGGGGGAAAGTGTCTTACATCGTACATTACTGCAGCAGACACGAGATGGGCCAGTCCATTTACTAACTACTGAATGACAAACCTATCGAGAGAAGTTAGGATAAATAAGAACGTTAGCGAAAAAAAACTCACATTCTAAAGACGGCCCCAGAGCGCTGAATCCCTTCCCGAATTATCTGGACAAATGCCCCAACGCCCCCCACGGCGCCGACCGAAAAAAATTCTTTATGGCTGATTCGACACCCAAGACAAGGCTGTGCCGGGATTTGGGCCCCACGAATGCGAAGTAGTAGGTGGACGATACGCTCTAATAGATAGTGAGCCGACAGGGAGGGAAGTGAAGAAGCTGAGACGCACCGGCGTACATGCGATGCTGCACGGGAAATCGTAGCCGAACGCGGAAGTCGTTCCCGTTACGGCGGCAGGCGCGGTAGCTGCTGATTCGCCGTGGGACGTCCTTGGTTTCCCCCACCTTCCCTTGTGCCCGTTGCATCCGCTCCCCGAAGTAAAGGTCCCCGGGACCGTCGTTTTCGTACATGTTGGGGCCGAGCGTGAGGAGGAGCTGCAGCTCGGCATTGGCGCGAGCAGCGGGGCTTCCGGTGCTTCAGCGGCGCAGTAAGAGAGGGGAAATGACTTACCTGAGCTTGAGATGTCGATTTCGATTGCGTAGGCGCCGAATTTGGACCATGGAGGAGGTGGTCATGGCGGTTTGAGGTCAAGAGAGACAAGTCCAGCGGGCGCTTTTATAGGCGGTGAGAGGGCGGGAGAGGGATCAGCGTGGTAGAACACGCTTGGACCGGCACGATTGTCTTGTCGTCTGTCGCGGGAGTGCGATCACAGTGACACGTGACCTTAACCCTAACCCTAATCCGGGTCTGCCAACCGGCTACAGCAGAATTTCAAGAATTTTAACCGGCTGCAGCCAACGGCGGGGGTAAAAAAAAAAAAACCCCACCCACGCTACGGTCCGGAGCAACGGCTTCATCGTCCTTATCAAGCGTCAATTGACGGCCTGGGCCCGCGAACTTTGATAAAATGTCGAAAATTCTCAAAAGAAATACGAGAACTGAAAATGCGAGTATCAGCTGGGTTTGTGGCAGGCGGGAGCCGGAGGAAATTACCAATAGCTTGAGATGGACGCCAGATTTTGCCTCCGAGACGCGTGAGTCGCTTTAATTAAAGTTCAGTAAACTAGAACGTAAAATACGCCAAAATCGGCTCATTAAAAACTGACCTCGGGCAGTCTTCCGCGGTTCAGCGCCGACGCGGGGAGCAATCTGGTTATTGGCGAGCCTCGATTGGCGGCCCCGGGCCACGGACTTTGATAAAGGAGAAAATATGAGATATTACTGGAAACTGAAGCTCACGCATCAGCTCGGTGGGTCGCAAGCGAGAGTCTACTCACGAAAAGCTCAAGATGGATGGTAGACACTGCCCCCGAGAGTCTCGAGCTGCTCTGATCAGAGTTGATAGAGCTGGATCGGAGTAGGGTCAAAATGCGCCGAAATTGGGTCATAAAAAACTTACCTCGCGCAATTTCTGGCAGCTTAGGAAGGACGCGCAGAGCGAGTTGATCATTGTCGAGCGTCGATTGACGGCCTGGCGCCGCGGACTTTATGAAAAAATCTCGAAACTATGACAAGGCGCGCGAAACTGAAAATACGAGGGTCAGCTTGGTTTGTAGCGGGCGGGAGCTTGAGGCGACTTACCAAAAGCTCAAGGTACATGTTAGGCACTGCCACCGAGAGTCTTGAGCTGCTCTGATCAGAGTTGATAGGGCTGGCTGGGAGTAGGGTCAAAATGCGCCGAAATCGGGTAATAAAAAAACTTACCTCGTGCAATCTCTGGCGGCTTAGGAAGGACGCGAAGAGTGAGTTGATTATTGTCGAGCATCGATTGATGGCCTGGTGCCGCGGACTTTATGAAAAAATCTCGAAACTATGACAAGGCGCGCGAAACTGAAAATACAAGGGTCAGCTTGGTTTGTAGCGGGCGGGAGCTTCAGGCGACTTACCAAAAGCTCAAAGTACATGTTAGACACTGCCCCCGAGAGGCTGGAGCTGCTCTGATCAGAGTTGATAGGGCTGGCTGGGAGTAGGGTCAAAATGCGCCGAAATCGGGTAATAAAAAAACTTACCTCGTGCAATTTCTGGCAGCTTAGGAAGGACGCGCAGAGCGAGTTGATCATTGTCGAGCGTCGATTGACGGCCTGGCGCCGCGGACTTTATGAAAAAATCTCGAAACTATGACAAGGCACGCAAAACTGAAAATCCAAGGTCAGCTTGGTTTGTAACGAGCGGGAGCTTGAGGTGACTTACCAAAAGCTCCACATGGATGTTACACACTGCCACCGAGAGTCTTGAGCTGCTCTGATCAGAGTTGATAGAGCTGGATTGGAGTAGGGTCAAAATGCGCCGAGATCGGGTCAAAAAAAAACTTACCTCGCGCAATGTCTGGCGGCTCAGGAATGACACGGAGGGCGAGTTGACCATTATCGAGCTTCGATTGACGGCCTTGCCTGGCGGACTTTAT
>JARJLE010000336.1:0-59985 GCA_029289555.1 Mycena latifolia | reverse complement strand
GTGGCGCGCTTTCTAACATTCCACGATGGTCAGTTCCCTCCGATGGCGCCTAAATGGAAATAACTGAACACATTAAGTTGACAGCTCCCATCTCCTGCCGCTTCAACGCCCAGATACACAGAGCCTCAGGGAGCACTTAATCCGCGATTCATCATGCCCCTGGTTTAATTAACTGTCAGACTTCTGTGGTTCGCGACTCTTTGATAGCTTCGCAGAATGGAACATTTTTCTCTCTCGCTGCACAGGCTTCTATGGATGCTATATATTCTGTCGTCCACGGACTAGCTTTTCCGCCCTTGGCTCGCCGCAACCGCAGCTAAGTTCCCGATCCAAGAACCTGTCGCTCAGTGGCGTATGTCCAAATCATCTATTTCCTTTCATGCCGCTCACGACGTCCCGCAATATTAGAGCTATTATATTCCCCTCCATGTCCCAGCCATCTCACCGCGATTCAGCGTGCCCCCTCCAACGCTCGGCAACTACAAAAGTCCTTGAATCAGTTCTGGGATCTCGCAGATCCTGGAAAACCCTGCATACTGGGGAGAATGTGTGGCCCCCACATCTAGAAGCTGCTTTGCTAGAAGGTACGAAATATATCCCTAACGCTGAATTTGAGCTCATGACAAAATAGGCCTGCAAAACCATGTGCCCGATGACTCGATGGAGACGCGCCTCCTCGGCCGATATCGCGGGCGGAACCAATTTATTTCAGAATATATTCAGCAAGACGGGGGAATATCGATCCAACAAGCAAGTAGGGAGCCGTCTCCAGCAGCTGAGACATTGCTCAAGTGACCCGATGCGTCAGTTCGAAAGTACTCTTGCAATTGATTCGTTTACTGATGTATACTACAGTTCGACGTTTGCTGAGTCCTTTTCGGAAGCCCAGGTTCTATAGCCATGAGGATCTCAGTGTTATGGCCTGGCACAAATTCGGTCGGAGAAGACGCCATCTGGCCTTGTTCGAAGTCCCGTCCGATTATTCCGATCTCCATCCCCATCCTGCCACAAAACCTCGCCCCATTGTAAGCGCTGGACGCTCGGGCCCAGCGCACTTTTCAATTCTCGCGCTTTTCCTCCAAGTATCCGAATCACCCCCGCCATCTGCATCTATTGGTTCACACCGTGACATTTTTGGTCTTCGCATCCCGTCGTCGCCCAGTCGTGCTTCGCTGTATCTTTTGCGGACCAAATCGTGCACACAGAAACCGCACCACTCATTATTCTCATGGAGCCATCCTGCGCACTGGCACTGGGTTCTTGCACAGCACCTCCCTCGTCCCATCTTACTGGAACACAATCTTGGACAGCCCGGATGAGCATGCTGCATGCATTTCAAGATTAACTATAAGCCGACGCATCCGCAGACCCGAGCAAATTGTTATTTTCCAGGAGATTGGAAAGCCCGACGATTCGGACCATTGTATTTCTGCCCGGTATCAGTTTGTATACCCTTCTCGTGCGCCAGAGTCCGTACACAGGGTCCCAAATGGCCAACGCCAATGCACGATACATGTAAAAATTTGGGTCCACCCAAGGATAATATAGACCTATGGATCGGGAGCGAAGTTAGAATCTTGCCAAAATAAGGTTTCAAGTAGCATCAGCTTTTCCCGCAAATTTCTTGAGCTCTGGAAGCTCTTTTCCTCTGGAATTGAAAATTTTCGGAAAAATATATATTGCCATCAGCGAAGAAAACGAGCATTCAGCCCGTAGGCAAAAGTTTTTTTTTAACCTGAGGGAAATCAGACCTAACTTGACCTCTTGCGACTAGAGGTCTGGAACGGCCGATTCCAGAGCGATCAAGAGCGTGTCCAAAAATTTGCAGAAAGTCTGATGAGAAGACTTGTAGAGAACCTGTGTACTCTGTTGGTACTCTGAAGAAAAATCTCGGGTTGTTGAAGAAAAATGGTTTGGTACATTAATGAATCCCAGAATGATATACCGTGAATATATAAGCGGTTCTCGGTAGATTGGGAGTTGCGTGAAGCGAAAGTTCTGGTTGCCCTCAGAGTCGGATGTGAGGGCCGAGTGCCGGACTATCACGTGTAATATATATATATTTAATCAGCTTGATCACGCACTGGCACAGCATAACGCCGTATCCAGGTCTGCCACTCAAAGCTCCGACTTCCACTAGCAAACATTCCCTAGTAAGCTCAAGCCAATTTCGAAAGAACGGTGGGCCGCACGTTCGGGACACATCTGGTCCCGTAGGCTAGAATGACGCAAACCTTGCGAAAACCCGACCAGTCCTGGCAGCCCATCGGAGGGCAGAAACACTATCAAGGACCATCTGCGACTATCTGACTATGCGCATAATTGACCTCTTCTGTTGCCTGGACTTCCCCAGTCAGGTGTCCGCTCCTTTCGCTCCCCGGGCCCTTATCTCAAGATTCCTCCCTCATTTTCACCTCATTTGCCAATGGGCTCCATCTGCATCCCTGATGGATTCTCCCGAGGTGAGGCAGCTTGCATGGTTTCATTAACTCCAGGTGTATCGCCGCGGCCAGTTCAAGTCCTACAAAAGAAACAAGATATTTGGGAAGCTTGCCCTCTGTAAGTAAATCTGCTCAGTGTGATTAAATCTGCTCATGGAGCTCAGGGATTTACTCACATCAGCGGCTTCTCAAGGCAACATATAAATCTTAGAAAGATCCCATCCGTCGCCCACAACACCTTTTATAGAAGTGTTGCAGCGATATTGTCCCGAACTCGCTACCCAGCTACATTCCGTTGCACGTCCATAGACCTGCCTCAATCTTGATTTCGGCATCCACTAAATCAGTTCTAGTGGCATCTATTAGTTGAGCCTTCCCATCGCGACTCCAGCAACTTAGGTAACCAAATTTCTATCGACCAGTATTAACGGAAGTGAGGTCGATAGCAGATAGTATGCAACGGAAGTCCGCAAACTTGATGGTATTCCCGTCCCCGATGACACCAGGTGATCCTGGACATTTTGCGTCGGATCAACACTCGTTCATCTCGAACCTACCGTGGTCCTCGCGCGCTTCTATTCGCGTCACAAAGAAGAAGCAAATCGGCGCAGGGGGTTTTGAATACTCTCCGCGTCTGGCTACCGATCTTTGGGTGTTATCCTCTTTGAACCGGTTGGTCTACCCTGAGAGCATCCACTAGTAGGAATACTCTCGTCTTTCATCCTTACTACGCCTAGAATCTGGGGGCTGTGCGTGCCTGTAAATACTTGCAAGTGGGAATACGAAGGCAGTCTGTTGTCGCTGGAAGCTTGACTACATGATTTCGATGGGCCGACAAAAACAGAAGATAGATTGTGTTCACTCCAATAGTGGCACATGCGACAAGGACACTCAAGATACTTAGGTTTCCATATATCCTAGGAGCTCCGAGAAAACGTATCAATTGCTCCCGTGAGTCACTATCTCGCTGATAATTCACGCCCGCATTGACGATAGATGCCATCCAGTCCAAGTATCAGGCGCCGCTGGATAATCAATTGGGTCGTGGGGTGGCCGATAACCGGTTGCAGTGGTGCGAGCGGGCACTTGAGCATGGCGCCAATGTTGCTGTGTGGCATATTAGCATTGATCCTGGTCCGTTTCTGGACGTTTCTCCTCCCTCCCTCCCACGTTGGCCGACAAGCACACCCTAAATATCGGGCCATGATATTGGGACAGCTGTCATCGGTTACGAGAAAATTCGGACAGTTTCGAAGTGTTACGAGGATTTATTGTGCTACAAGTCGAAAGTCGCGGTCGCGTGGAGAATAAACCCTGCCGACCATCTCGCACAGCCAGATCCATATATAAATCAAGTCACGCGCTGCACGCAGCCAAAGTGAGATGGAGGCTCCTCCTTTTTTGATCAGAACAGCCATGGGACTCAGGTTACAGATAAATCCTCTCGACTATATTACCAGTGCTGATGAACGGACTCCAGGTATCGGGAATCAACTTCGATAAGATACAATGTTCAATTTATGACACAAGTGGTGTTACAACGAGTGCGATAACGAGTCGCAATTGTGATTCTGGGAGCGAATGGTTACTGTCACGGATCCTCCGGCGCTTCCAAAGTGTGAAATTACCAGACGGGCGTTTAGACCTTCTTCTTCAGCGCGGCTTTCACCACTTCCACTGCGGACTGTTCGACGTTTCCACGCAGCGCGATGATCTGCTCCCGTGCGGAGGTGATGATCAGTATCACCTCTGTGCTAAGCTTCTTGAGCTCCTCAATGGTCAATGGCGCCTCGCGGGTACAGACGCTGATGTAGGCCTCCGTTGCCTGGTCACGGGATAGATCCTCTCTCTCGCAGAGCATGATCGTCTCGATATCATCGAGATCTTTGGCCTTCAATATATTTCCCAGGGCGATTTTCTTGATATTTTCCATCTCCCAGCGATCTGCAAGCCGCAGAATGGAGCGCCATGTGTTCGTGGGAGCATCGTACACAGTGACCGCACTGAGAACGGAGGCGCCGATGAGGACTGAACATCATCTCAAGTGGGAAAGAGCGCACGGGTTATAATATAGCCAGAGGAGGTGTTCGAAGTCTTTACTGCTCACGCCGTCGAGATGAAAAATCGGCTCCGGGCCATTCGGAGCGATTTCAAGGGGCATCATATCCCGGAGCACCGGTGAATCTCGGTGCAAGAAATACTCGTGAACCCGAAATAGAACATTTTCTACCTGTTCCGGGCTCAATGAGAGACCAAGGTCCAGAGACCTACCACTTACCTCGAAAATGAGCATGTGATGATCACGCAAATAATAGTGCGTGCTTTGGGAGCATGGTTTGGGCTCTGGATTCATCGCTTTCTTCCAAGACCGATAATTATGGGGAGTGGGGAGTCTGAGCAGGGTACAGGGAAGAACCGAAGGGAAAGGGAGCACTTCAGGCGCCTTAAAAGCTTCAGACGGCGATGATCGTGGCGCGACGATGGGATGGGGGTTGCCCCATGATCAGCTATGATCATCCAGTCTTCAAGATATCGGGAGTCACCTTCCAGAAGGCGGAAGAGAAAAGAAGATATCTATCTCGGGGGGTGTCGATCCAGTGCCCGCACCAAGTCCCAAGGTTGATAACAACAGTGATGTGTTTCCAACGTAGAGGATGTCTTTTTATCCAGGATACTCGCAAGATCTATTTTCAAGATTTTGATTTTAGTTTGGAGAGCGTTCGCTCTGGACTCTCTTCACAGAATTTCTCAAGGTGAATACGACAGAAAACCCCCAGATTTTCGAGTCAATGTCCAATGCGAAAGAAAGAAGGCGGAGATCGAAGCGGAGCTCTATTGCAGATGCGTGCACATCGGCACTCTTAAAACCTCGATTCAGATGTCGAGGGAGAATTATGAAGTCATAATCCAATGCCCGGAGTTTGTGCGACAGGGACACGTCACATCGTATAAGGACTCGGAGTCGCCATAAGTGTTCGCGGCACAATCGGAATCTAGAAACAATTGGCGCCGGCTCAGCTCACTTTACGGCGGGATAGATTCAATTTATTCTGGTGTTGTAGCTTGAGCCTAATAGTGACATAAGTGAGGCTAGACTGTCTGAGTAACCCAAAGGAGTCAAGAAGATCTCAATTCTGAATTCCCGAACAACCAGCGACTCGGAGCGTTGGGCATTGAAGAGATACTAGTGCCACTGTGCCAGAAACATCGACTTGATAACGTCCGTTATAGATTTGGTAATCCCTGAAAGTCGTTTAAAACGTTCCGACGGGGGCAAGATGTGCGTCAAGATGAAAGAGACATTCGGAGATGACCGGGAGTTTGAAAAGCCGGAATGCCGACTGCTGCCGAGATCACCGTTACATGGTCACACTTTTCGCGTTCAACTCGGGTCTAACTTGAACTCCGGTGGGTCCAACTGGCTGATTTCTGGTGTACTCGGAGAACTATGGACAAAATTCAAAATTCTTCCGAGTCTGTGCTCGGTATTCCTTGGCTCACGGTCACGCGCTTTACATCATACATATCAGTGCTAGTAGTGCCTAGTACTACAAAGTCGGTTAATTATGAACTTGTTGTTGATCTCATGGGCGACAATCTTTGAAAGCGTAGGAGTGCATCCAGCCAAGACAAGACTGCAGTGCAGTCTCTACGCCAAGCGCCTGTTCGTTCCCGTTGTATTGGAGCCTCGGAGATTAAACAGCCCGCATGTCCATAAGATTATCCGAATGATTCGCCGTCCTTGCTATTTGTACGCAGCGAAAATTGAAAGGAATCCCCCACCCTCACTCGGACCATGCGTTCTATCTTAAGGTGACCGGCGGATTCTTGGAATGCCCACCTCTGCTTATCGTCCTCAGTTGCGCGGGGATTGCCCTCCCTCTAGTGTCGGCATTGAAGCTCAGCCAGCCCACGAATCCCCACTCGAATCAAACTACAGACATTCTATGGACTGTTGGGGCGCAAGACCCGCCCACTTGGACTTTGTTCCTCATGAACATCAGCCAGGCATTCGATCTCAAGGACATCGTTGGCGAGTTCATTGATCCTGCCCCTGGGAAGATCACAGTGAAGTTTCCCGTTCTGCGTCCCAGGTGCGATAGATTTTTCTATGTCATCGCCAGGCTAAAGGAGTCTTAGCGACGATTACGTTCTGTATGCTGTCAATGCGACGTGAGTTTTTTGTTGCTTTCTTGGCTTGCTGGATCCCCTGAGCGTCGCATCATAGGAACTTGGACTGGGTGCTTGCGTCCAGCGGCCGCTTTACTATTTTTGCTTGAAAATTAAAGCTCTATGCGGTTCCGTTGGGCTGCGGAAGCGCATGTTTGATGGAGATTTTTTCTTTGGCTACGATGTAAAAGGTTCGGCGCGGTATGAATTGTACATGTATACCTTGCTAGATCTTAATCATTTTGGGCCAATTCCTCGCAAGTTTCAAAACAGTGGATGCAAACGCTGATAGTGGTAAGCAAATTTAACGAAGCGGGGCGGAAAAGGCCCGACAAAGTTGGCCCTCGGTGTATGAGTGCAGTAGCAGTCATACTCGGCCCGGCAGCAACGATCCATGATCCCCACGACGTTAAAAGCCAGTGCGACGGGCGTAGTTTCTCAGCACCTGGAGAGTGCTCTAAGGTGGGACCCTGCATCTCTCGAATCCTAAGCTTCTTTCTCGTCTCGTGTAGTTACAGTTGTTTTACATTGACATTCGGTTGCATTGGCCTGCATTACACTATGACTTGACGTGCAAGTTCCAAATGTGAAGTATTTTTGTTCCGATTTAGGCGCGGATCAGTTGGACTTGTTGCCAGTCTAAGTATTAGTACAAACTGCCGAATAATCTATTTCTGCAGACGTAGAGGAAATTTTCGCGGTTTAATCACCAATTTGCTAATTCTACGCATGGAAATACGCATGGAAAATTATTTATCAACTGAGTCGGCCTTGAGGGAAGTATCCACTGCTGCCTTGTGTGTCCTCTGGGTAACCTTGGATTCTGCTCTGGACTGCACGTCGTGTTTGTTCTCAATGTCGTGCGCTTTGCTTGATGCGGCATTTGCTTGGTCGGCACGTGCCCGCGCTGCGCGCGATTTCCGTCTTTCCGTTAACGACTTACTGCAGCGGCGGGAGCGCAACGGCATTTGGGATGACCGCTGATGCCCGCTATAGGTATGACTTGAAAAGAGTTCGCAGGGGCACGCAGCAGGCCCCGGGAAGCTCTCATTAGGTAACTCCGGATTTTAGGGGATTTGAGGCGGAAATTTTGCGATTTTGAACTCCAGATTTAGGGGATTTGAGGGCAAAATTTGGAAAATCAACTCCAAAGTTAGGGGATCTGAGGCCCAGTTGGTCTGATTTTTGGCTGAATGTGAGTCCTCGGCCTAGAAGTGCGTGAAAGTCTTCAAAGTGGGCTAAACTGACCAAAAACTGGTGAAAAACACGAAAATTACAGTGAAAATGACATAAAACGTCTCTTTTTTCGGTAATGTCACGCCCACGCGGGCGGTGACGCGTGATATCCTTCTCCGTCTTGGGGGATTTGAGGGCAAAAAACCGCAAAAAGTTAGGGGATTTGAGGCCGATTTGGGTCGATTTTCCCGGAGTTACCTTATGAGAGCTTCCCGGGGCCTCACGCAGCTCGTAGTTGACAGGCTATGTACCTCCCGCCATTCGAATCGCTGCTCCCTCGAAACGTTTACATTGGTGCCAGTCTGACCCATCCCTGCGAGCTGCTTCCTTGGTGTTTGGAATCTATTGCTACTTGGGTGGCTTCTATAGATCTTCAGCACAAAACTTGCGGCGTCGGCTCAACAGGGTTTCCGAATACGACGTGATTATCGTCGGAGGCGGTACATCTAAAGTCTCAAGGCTGTGAATGTGCTGAACTCTATACTCAGGCACAGCGGGATGCGTGCTTGCCTCTCGTCTCAGCGAGGACCCACAAACTACTGTTTGTCTTGTGGAAGCCGGAGAAAGGTATCGCTGCACACTCTTATCTCACCGAGACTCCTCATCCCGATTCAGCTCGCTGTCCGTTCCGAATTCACGCATCCCATCCACGTATCCCAAACTGTTCGGCTCTGACCGTATCTTTAACTTCGAGACAACACCCCAGTCCAATGCCTGCGGCACGCCACGTTACTTGCCTAGAGGTCGTCTCGTATTCTCGATAGCATCCCGAATCTGCTTATCTTTCTGCCGGAAAGATGCTCGGTGGCTGTTCGTGTGACCTTTGCTCACATCGTCTCTTTCAATATTCTCTGTTCAGGCTCGGCTGTCAACGCTCAGATGTGAGTTGAACGGGCATCTCTTCATCTGAATCAACCACAACATTTATTTCCGCACAGATTCCACTGCGGATCGCCCTCCGACTACGACGAATGGGCCGGGACTGGCCTGGATGGCGCTGGCGAGTGGTCGTACCACAATCTTCGCAAGTAGCACACATCACTGCGGCGCATATTTCAGGGACTCAGGATTCACAGGTACTTCTTGCGCTTCGAGAATTTCTCGCCGAGCCCCGACCATCCTGCCGTCGACTCCTCTCAGCGCGGATTGTCTGGTCCAATAACAAGTGAGATTTAAATTGCATTTATCCCTTCTGCGTGGAATTATTGATTCGATTTCTAGCCGGGTTGTTCAGCTACTGCTCCAGCTTCACATCCAAATTTATTTCTGCCTGCGCCAGTATGGGAATCGCTCCGCGTGCGGATTTCAATACTCCCAGCGGCACGCTGGGAGCGGGACAGGTGCGCTCATGATCATTGCCTGCGCGCAAATACCATTGAAGCTGGCATGGGGTTGAATAGTTCAGTGCGTGTTCCCGCGCTCCGTTGCAGCGAATCCCATTGCTTGTGTCCAGGGACGTATGTAGATGCGAAAGGCCGCCGGGTCTCGACCGAATCCGCATATTTGACCCTCAAGGTTCTTAATCGCAGGAACCTGTGCGTCTTGACTGGCGTCTGTCACCAGACTCGCATTTGAGGATTATCGCACTGGGGTTGGACGCGTCACCGCGGTCGAGGTGTCTCCCGACAAGGGGTTCACTCGTCTGCGGATCATCGCGCGGAGAGAGGTCGTTCTATGGTAGGTTTTTATTTATTCCCCCAGAAAAACTCGACGATCATGCATGCCCAGCGCCGGCGCGATACATACTCCGCAGGTGACCGCCTCTTACTCGCCTAATGTGCGCTCTAACCATGCGCGTTTCAGATCCTGCTACTCTCCGGCGTGGGTCCCGCTGCCCAGCTCGAGGCGCACGGGATCCCTCTCATGGTAGACCTTCCCGGCGTCGGGGCGCATCTCATGGACCATCCAGTCGTGGATGTGGTCCTGGAGGAGACGAGCGGCGCGTCGCTCAACTACTTGGAGGGCCGCAGTCCGAAAGAGATGCTGAAGCTGTTTGCCGCAATGGCGCGTGTAATTAATTTGACGTTCACAGTGGGTGGAGGCGGCGGCGTTCTTCCGATCGACAGACTCCATCCTGTTCCCACCGACGGTTTACCCTCAGACCATCGAGGATCTGACATCGGGCTCCGATGCGCCGGATGTCGAGCTTTTGTTGAGTAACATGGCCTACCTGGGACAAGCCAAGGCGAAGTTATCGAATATCCCGACGCTCGGGCTGCATGTTGTCCTTCTGCGGTACGCTTGGCGAATATCACCTTGAGTAGCCCATATAAGCTGATCATGAAAAATTCCTTTTCAGACCGCAAAGTGTCGGAAGCGTCACGCTGCGCTCTGCAGATCCCTTCCAGGCACCGAACATCGTCCCCAAGTGCGTTTCCATTGCTGTGCGTTCTAGAGCGAGAATAATCAACGGAAGCGCAGCTACCTCTCCTCCGATAACGACCTGCAGGTTCTCCTACGTGGGCTGGATATGCTGCTCCGTGTCGCTCACACGCCCCCGTTATCCAATATCCTCGTGCACACCAACCGCACGCCCCTCTTTGGGCACTACCTCGTGGGCGTCTCGGACTCTGCGCGTACCTCGAGAAGCTCTTCCACCCGACATCTACCGCGCGCATGGCGCTCCGTGCCGCGGGCGGCGTCGTCGATGCGTGGCTGCGGGTGCATGGCGTTGATAATTTGCGCATCGCGGATGCTTCGGTCTTCCCTACGATCCCGGCAAACCATACGGTATGCAGCTCGCCATGACAGCGTTTGTTACTGAACCGGTTGGGGAGAACAGGCTGCGCCCACGCTCGCTGTCGCGGAGACGGCCGCGGACATGATCAAAACGGATAAGAATCGCCAAATTAGTTGACTGTTTTAAGGGCAATGGTGAGCTAGCAAAGTTGGATATTATTAATGATATTTGGGGCCTAGAACATACTCCGACCCATCGTCTGCAATGGAAAGATTACGACTCACTCTATGCGTAAGAGCAATTTTTCCCAGTCTGCCTAGGCACAAGGACCGCGCATGAATCAACTGGCTGAGTCTGGAGCGCGATCGTCGGACCCGTACCCTTATCAACGTACTCAATTGAACGATTCCGGGAACCCGGTAGGTAGAGCAGCAGGATAATTGGCTTGCTCACGAGCCCGAGCTCATTGGCATTGCTGGTAATAGACATGGGGATGACCGGGATGGACCTCGATGCAGTTTTGGGAGGATTCGTAAGTGATCCTTCACATTTTGTGGTTGAGAGGGAGAATTGAAAGCATGTTTAGTTTAGGTTTGAGACACGGAGGCAGGATTGACACTTGGATGAGGCTCGATTTCGTGTGCGGGATTCTGCTTGCATGGCACAACAGTTCACCGATGCTTCAAAATTATGGACCGAGGTAAAATGTGTATCCTGGGATGTGATCGTGGCCGTCGAACCTGGATCAAAGGAGTACTTGATTCGATCCACTGTAAGGCGCGATGCATATCAAGGCGGGGCTTTGAAAACCGGAAGCCCAGTCACTCTCAACCTGACTCCTCTCGGCTCAACACGAGGTTCACCGTCGTCTTCTTCGCGCTCATCCCTTTCGTCTGCACCCTCCCTACATCCGAGCCCGCTTCGGTGATGCCCTTTCTCATAGCCCTTCCCTCCCGTGCACTGAATTTATGCTCCCTCAGCTTGCCCTTGCTTCCCGCGCACAGGGCGCAGTGCATGTCATGCCAAACAATCTCTAAATCTAGCATTCACATTCTGCACGTCAGCTTCGTTTGCGCCAACGCCCCCTTCTTTGTCCCCTGCGGCAAGTTCAACGGCACCAGCGGGGGGTGTGTCGACTTTCCAAGTTTGTTCGTCGGCGACATTTCAAGCGTCGGTCCCGACTCTGGACAGGACTGCTTCTTCGTGCAAGTATTCTCGGAGCGATGTATTTATTTTATCTAATGTGAATAAATATAGGAATGCGGGGTGTTCGGGCGATACCCTCGGGCCCATCAGAGATCCCGGGATTGCGGATCTCAGCACTACCGCCTTCACGACAGGATCAAGTCGTTCAAGTCAGTGGTATACACCGAACTTAAAACTTGATTGCGAGTCTCACCGTGGATCCAGGTGCCTCTTTAAGTGAATTCGAGGTTCAAGTTTGCCGGCGCCGTAGTACCGACTCGCAGTGGTTGAATTTCGCAAAGCATGCCCATGAATTCATGTACTTACTAAGTCCCTGTTTTATGTCGATGATATAATGGTAATTAGACTTACGGTGTAAATTTTAAGACGGCGTTGAGACTGCGCCAAAAGAAGTTGGAAAAAAAATCCATCACTTTCGGCAATCAGCCGGGTTGGTGGCAGTTCAGAATCGCAATACAAATTATGCAGCAGATCCTTTGGTTCGAAATAAGACAGAAGGCACCTAACGCTTTTAAATGGTTCGCTGACTCGAGATATACAGACGACTGGATAAATTCACAGAAGTATGATTTAACATTCAACCGTTCGATGAGATGCTACATCGAAGGCCTACTCGGCACACGTAAACCACCTGTGGTCTCAGCAATGGAACGAGAACGCTTTTTGTCGAAGTTGACGACTGTCATGTCCGACATTCCGGGATAGGTGAGCGTGGTGCGGTAGCCGCCCGAGCAGACGGAGCCCCTGCCAGAATTCTGGGGTCAGTCATTCTACGCGTATATGTGAAAGGTGCGCACGTGAAGAAGGTGCAAAACCATCCCTGGGGAATGGAAACAGAGCATGGTGACACAAGCGCCGTCGGCGAAATTGATCTGGTCGCAATTCTGAAAGTCTTTCGCATGGCAAGCCTTGATGATACCGGTGGCGGCCGTCTGGTTGCTCTGGGCCCGTTATGAGATATGTTTCAGGGGAATGCAAATCGGAGCATACCACTTTGTTAATTCGAAGCTTGCACTTGAGTAATGAGGTGGTCATTCTCTGTAACACCAGAGTACACACCTCATATAGATCTTGGCCGGAAGACGTGCCGTTGTCGAACTCCTGCAGAGCGACTCCGAATTCCCTCAGTGGGACTCCGAGGGACGGCGTTAGAGGCGTTAGAGGATGTGCCCCAAGTCCGAGGCACTGCTGTGTCTCGTATAAATATGAGAGGTGAAGCGACGGCGAAATCAGGCTGAACTTTCCACTCATCCTACTTCCCACCGCATAATATGTTCTCTACTCGCTTCACAACTCCTCGCTGTTCTTGCCGCTTTCACCGTCGTCGATGGCAAGGTAATCCAAGATAGTCCCCGCGCGGAATCCACGACTAACGACACAAATGTCGTGAGCTCCATTTCAACTTTCTATACCATCCCATATCGCATCTCGTACCGTGACATCCAGAACGCCACGACGCCCCACGCCATGACCGACATTGGGCAGATGTGCTACGAAAAAGACTACGGGTCCTGCTGGGACGTCACCTTCTTCGAGTCCACATGCACCATCGTACCATTCTTCAGCCCTGGACCGGTGCTGCCTTTTAAAGTGCTGCAGGGCTGGTTTTGCACGTTCTTCAAGTGCGCATCATGTTCAGTATATAATAACCATGAGCGCACTGACGGAGGAGTTTAGGGTGGCTTCTGCGACGGACAGCAGACGAGTATCCTGGTGCCTGGATATAGTGCCATGGAGTACGCCAACCTCCAGACTGCGCAATCGTTTTCTTGCGTCCACCTTGACTGTTAGGCAGTAACATCCTACATATCTCGTAGCTCTGTTGATGTATTCTTTACGTGTCGCGGTAGCCACGATGTAGTGTCTCGAATACTATGGCCATACTCGATAGGCGCATGCTAAATCAAACCAGTAAATTAGACCAGCTGGGGGCTGTGTGGCGGCAACCCCCTGGGGGCAACCTGTAACGCATGTCGGAGTGAATGCCCTGGTGGTTGCCCCCAGTGCAAACGGGGGCCTTCATAATTTCCCAGTGGCTTCAACGACGGGAACGGAAATATTGTGTTGGGTTTTAATATTTAATCGTTAGCCAACCTTACAGCCGTTTGACTAATTGATGACAGTCCGTCCAAAAAATAAGAAAGAACAAATTTTGATGTGCCCACTACGCCATGGTGCCACGGCCGCAATTCTTACTCAAATGACATGAAACTAGGTGTGGTAAACTCGCATCAACGAGGCACTTCTGGCGGTACCAAAACCGAGCTCTAATTTGGAGTTTCAACTTTCACCAATCCTGCGGCTGAGCTCGGCAAACACAGTTTTGCCGCAACTTCGCGGGCATTTATTGGCTTCAGTTCCAAGTCAAATATTACGATTCAAACTGGGTCGGGGAGTCATCAATCGAGGCCCTGGCCCTATGTAATTTTTATTTTTTGCACCTACTTCAACCGTCGCAGGGCGCCGATCACGGGAACATTCGCCCTATTTGTCGGTGTGCCCTTGCCGAGCCTGGCTGCAAAATTGGCCAAGATTGAAGATGAGAATTACAGCTTGAGGTGAGTACTGCCATATATATATATGCGCCTCGTTAAGGCGATTCTAACGCACATAATTTTGTGTGATTTGAGTAAGAATTGAGCCCGCAGCAGGCTGGTGTAGTTGGCACATCAAAGTTCTTCTTGTTTTTTTGGCTGGACTGTCATCAATTGTGCAAACAGCTGTAACTTCCAAGAGCGCTACAAAACATGAGTATACACACTTACACCGCTCTTCTGTTATTGTTTTCTCTTTATTTTTGAACGAGTTCGTGTCATCTCAGGCTCTACCACCAAGCACTCTATACTGTTCACTTTGTAAAAAACAAGTACGCAACGATTTTGGAGACCTAGCATCAATTATGATCAGAATCGCATCTTCTGCAGGTTTCAAACCATTTTAATCATGACCATCGCGATTCTGGTGGAGCTGGGCCATCCGAGTCGCTGATGGCGATGCTCGTGGGTGTCCGCTTGTCGTTCGGGATGGTAGGCTGCCCAATGGCGGCCACGGCGGCATTGCATCGGGTGTGCATCGTGCACGGATCCGCGGACGGCGCGTGAAATGTCGAAGGAACTTGTGAACGCGTGACGACACAGGCTGACAGCATTGCACGTGACCGCGATTCAAACTCCGCTCTCCGCGCTCCTTCTCCCGTTCCACCACCTCGGCCCTCCTCGAGCATATTCAAGCCGATGCAACTGCAAGCCAGTACGGCCCTACGTATCTGCCCTTGCTGCAAAGTCGCAGACGACACAACACCTCCAGATCTTCCATCGTTGCTGGTCCGGCTTGAAGTCTCACCATGAGCCTCACTGAGCGGCGTTGACCACCATCGCACCCAACTTTTTACGAATTACCGATCTTTCAACGCATTTATCTCCGCTAGTATGTCACTCCACGTTCTCGCTGAGCCTTCATAGGTCAGCCCAAGCCCACGTAGTCGTGCCTCGCAATCAACCGCAGTCGCCTGATCTCTCCGTGCGCACTGCGCGTCCAGGTCGACAGGTACGCGTCCTCCTTCTTATCTCTACTTTAACTTATACTCAAACTTTTCACCCCCTTTCGGCGCTAGATTGCGCACTCCCCTCTCCAGACGCATTTTTCACTGAACCTGCTCATGCCTGCAAGAGCCTGGCTGGATGATTGGAGCAAATGAGCCCCTCAGGCTACTTTTCTCAATGCTGCGCCCTGGGTTTCCCTCGACATCCGCACGGGCACGCAGATGGACGGGGTGCCACGCAGTGCGTATGGCGCCCACTCAACGGCACGACACAACCCACACGGGCGCAGAAATGTGCCGTGGTTGGGGCGCCCACGAATCCCATCGCTCTCCCTCGTGGCGCCCATGTCGACAGTCGATAGGTGCCTTCGATTTATCCGAGGCATAGAGCAGCGCCTCTTTTTTGTACACGGATTTCACGGGTCTTACTGCCACAATATTCCGCGTCAGTCCCCGCCCTGCTGCAACATCCTCTGGCTGCCTCTGGTTACTCGCCCACGAACCGGTGCGCTGCTCCCATTCTAAAGCTCCGCATATAAACCCCCTTTTCATTTTTCTTGCCAAGCGCCGACTGGGAGCGGTATTTCTTTCGAGGGCTCCTAAAAATGCCGTGTGCGAGGGGCAAAGAATCTACTGCCGTACGTTGTCCGTATGCGTCCACTATTTCTACCTCTCTACTCTATTCTACGGTTTCCCCACTTCTGTCGAGCATTGGCATTGCATGCAGGCTCCGCCTAGTCGCGCTTATTATGCTCCATCCCGCCCCGCGCTGGCGTTCCCCGCGGGCTTCGAGGGCTTGAGGCGCGATCGGAATTGTTGTCCGGCACGCCTAAACATCCTCCGCCGCTGACCATCTACGCAGCCCTTCCGCCGGTCCATTCTTCGTGCCCTGGACCACTCACTCCCTCGGATCTGTCAAAGTCACTCGCTTGAGGGTCTTGAGGAACTGCTTCGGGATGATCATGTCTTAAGGAGACGCGGTGATACGGCGCTATGAAGCAATTGGCGCCGCCGCGCTGCCTCCGCCTCCGCTCCACAGTACGCTGGACCTCGTGTTCAAATTGCAGAAGTTTTGCCATGGTCTCAATACATAGGTTCGACACAGAAGAACCCTACACGACTCTACCACCCCCCGCAAGCCCTCGACGATGCTCGCTGGACACGGCGCTTACGAGGAACGAAGCGCTGCTTCCCAGCGGACCCCATGGCAGTGATGGAGCGCTCCGGACGTGCGGTGCATTTTCGTGCCTGGGGTTCCCTCCGACGACCTGAGGCGTGGACTAATTTAAATTTGGCTGATCAAGAAGGAGTGCCCTCTGCGGTTCCATTTTCCCTGACATCACCAGGAAGTCGCCGTATCAACCGGTGTTTGACAAGTCGACAGATTACATATTATAAATGGGGTAACACCGTGAGCGCTGCCACCCTCTCGTCAATTCCCAGCCTGTCCTGTCCGCAATGATGCATCTGCATACATCATGCCTCCCTGGGTCTCAACCGGTACATAACGGACCTCGTGCGAAAACGAATGCATAATACAAAGACCGCATCACACTGTACTTGGATCCGCACACAGCATAGGGAGAGTAATAATAAATGGGGCAGAGAGAACACGAGGGAAGATCGATGGTGATGAATCAACAAGGACGTTGACTCGAAGAATTTCGGCAAACTCAAGGTGTACATACCTGGACACTCTGAATGTTCTGTGCTAACACGGTGCATGGTGTGGAAGGAAAGCTATGCGTAAGCAGCATCAGCACAGGGTTAAATACAGAGAGTGACTGGGACTGGGAACCGGTACGGCTGTCGGATGCGGTGGTTTGCTATATAATTTCTGTCTCCATGCCTGATCATAATTGGCCGTACGACACATGTTGTTTAATCCAACTCTACGCTTGTTCTGATTGGGCTGAGAAATAGTGGGGGAGAAGACAAACCAGTTTCAAGCGTATGCCTCCGAGTTCAATGCTGAGTAGCCGGCCATCCAGGGACCTGGCGGAAAATTAGGCACGGCAGGATATCCTGAGACTGACTCTCAACCAGTTTTGTTCCCCTGCACCGAAAACCATCCATCTCTGTGGCCGAGGCGTCGAAATCATCGCTGTGTCTTGGCGGGAAAAGCTAGAAGAGCGATGCTTGTTTTCTACAACAGTTGGCAGTTGAAATGGGCGAAGACAGGGATGTGACATATCAGTGGCACTCAGCCTGGGTCTCACCAATACTTAAGTCACTTGTTTCGAAGGTCTCTGCCCCACCATGGATTCGATCTCAGCAGCTGTTGTGGGCGATTTTCATATTGTTGAGTTGTGAGTGACACATTTCCCCTCCTGGGTTCAACGCTCACATAGGTGCAGCTCTGGACCAATGGTAAATTAAGAGGAAACACTCGGCCCCTTTATAACCGGTGTTGATGTAGATTGTCGCCGCGCTCCTGCATTGGGGACTGTTTGGCATCCTGTCCATTCAGATTTGTAAGTCACTTTGTTGCTTAATACAAGTGAGCTCACGGGCTTTAGATCTCTATTATCAAGCGTTCCCGAATGACAGGCCCTCCACCAAGTGCCTCGTCTATATAGTTTATGCCATCGAGTTGGTGCAGACCATTCTGCTGACACACGACCTCTTCAAGGTGTTCGGATATAATTACGGCAATCTGTTGACCCTCACCAAGATATATTTCGACTGGTTGACAGTTCCCGTAATGAGTGGCCTAGGTATTATTTCTCCAAAAGTAACTGGTTCCTCGTTGACCTTGCCCTAAGTTGCGTTCATCGGTCAATCGTTCTACGCCTATCGTGTATATGTATTATCCAAATCCTGGTACATCCCCTGCTTTATCGTGATCGTAAGTACATTTATTTCTCGCATTTGTCGCCAGGATATATATCCTCCCTTATAGATTTCTCTCACCAGCAGTGTCGGTGCATTCATCACCGGTGCCCTTAGCTTTGAAGGTGTGAAATTTCGCCTTCAAGTGATTGTTAATTAAGCCCTCCACCGCGACAGCTGGCAATTTAGTACTTCTAAACAATCGAAAGACGGACGTGGCAGTTGGGGTATGTTCAAAATCAGTCCCACTCCTATGACTCTACTGATTATAAACAAGATATGGGGTGGAGCCTCTGCCCTGAGTGACCTCATCATCGCTGCTTGCATGACATATTACGTGAGCTCCTCTGCAGCCGTTCGATTTTATCTAACTCGAGTTTAAGCTATCCAAACATGACACCGGGTTCCGTCAAACACGCGTCTTGGTCTCGAAGCTCATCCGATTAACCGTCGAGACCGGCTCTTTGACTGGTATATTTGTTCGTTCTGGTGACAGAAAGTTGCAGATTGATTGTTTAAATGCAGCGGCAGTAGCTACGACGGGTCTCGCTCTCTTCTTCGCCTTTCCCGGTCGGACCTACTACACCGCTGTAGCTGCGATCGTGCCAAAGCTCTACGCCAACAGCATCCTTGTGGTGTTGAATGCACGGTTTCAAATTTTGGGTGGTCGTGGAACATACATGTCATCCATGGACGTCATTTCGACACCTAGCTATCTGCGCAATAACGGGCCTGGAATGGATGCAAGTGGAGGGCATATCAGCTTTGGGCAACCGCAGGTTGTAATTAGTCGAGAGGTCCTCTCTGATGAAAATTTCCAAGGGCCTATTGAACTAAAGCGACTCGATGTATGTTTCCAAATGCTACTTGGGATGGTGTTGACGATTAGATAGAACGCTCATCTTGGATCCCGTGTTGGAGTGTAGGCCGACTGTAGGGTTCCCCTCCTGCTGCTTTAAATATTAGTAGTTAGCTAGAGTTTCTCTTAGCTGACCTTTGCTCAATAGAATTCTGCTTCACGTTAGCGAGGAAATTGACTCCGTTGTTGTGCCAAATACTAGTAGGTTTAATACTTTCACTGTTCGAGTAACACATTTACTGATCCAATTAGTGGCTGGGCATCGGGTTTTTCTGACTTCGGTCACTGAGTGGGGCGCAAAATATTTGCGAGACCTGACATGGTGAGTTTGAGGTTGCTCTCAAATTGATTGTGATTGCAGAAAAATCAAATCAAATAACCAAAAGCCTACAGCACAGGACCGTGGGCCTCTCCCGCGGTATGCTCGGAACACCTTGATAAGACCGGACGCATTCGTGCTTTGAAGCACGACAATTTGACTTTGACCGTGGAATGAAGATCTGCACATGCCACAGAAAGGCTGCCCAAAATAGATTCGTCCTCTCATTCATCTTGACACCAAACGAGGTCAAACACTGGTTGAAATTCTTCCGTCGGTTGTCCGGTCGTTTGCTGGTCTCTAATCCCTCTTCCTGCTCGGAGTGCGCAAATACCATTTGCCTTCATGATACGCCTTCCCGGTATCCCCTGTCGGACCTCACTATTCATTGCGGCAGATCATGATGGATCTCTCCCAGCCAGCCCTTGAGTATCGTCTTCCTATCTCCATCTCCCGAACGCCGCACCATAGTATTTGCTAGCCTTCCGGGGCCACACTCAGGCTGTCATACTTGATCGAAACCATCTCCGGGTTCAGCCTAGTCCCGGCTCCCGCGCACGCCGAAGTCACCGTCCTTTTCCAAATTCCCTTCCTTTTTCGCCCTGACCTCCTCGATGTGGCGTGCATGGTGGAATTAGTCGGGGAGGCGTATCGCGGAATGCCGAAGTTGCAAGGTAAGAGGCTTGTACTCAAGGTCGACTAGGTATTATCGAGCTGCCGACTCACCTCGGACTCCGGTTTGACACATTTTCCCATGAGCTAATTCTGTGTATCACTTTTCCTGCAGCAGGCATGGGGAGTTCCTGGAATATGTATGTCTCTTCATGGCTTTCTCGGAAATATGCATATCATTTTGCCTCGACATTCAGTACTGAACGAAATCATACTCTCTCAAGTCACAAACCCGACAACATTGTTCCGCTACTCTTGTGATGTCTAGGCTTCGGAGTCTGATCGATGTGTTGCCTTTGAATTTTACCTGACAGCCCGTAGAAGCTGTTGGGTATGGAGGGAGCCCCGTATCCGCTGCCGTCAGTGCATACATCACGAAGGCGGGGCGGGAAGAAGGTGATCGTCAACCTGCATCCTGTCATTGGATGACTCCGTCTTGAACGGGGGATGATTGTACCGAGCTATGCCAATGCGATGAGACATAATTTCAGTGGTCAGTTTTAATGGTCCGAGTGATTTCAACAAACAGCACACTGTCAGTGTTTCTGCCCTATTTTATAGGTTACCTGGACGAAAAGAAGTGATACAAGTCATTCTGGCCCTTACATAAACTTCGATGATGGGAGGGCTTCTCTGGGGTGGCAGTTTTCCACAGCAGACAAGTTTGCATCGTTTCGAACAGCTCGAAACAGGTAAACGTACCCAACTGTTGTCGTCACAGGTAGGCCATGTTGTAAGCTGCCGAGTTACTGACTCCTTCCTCTGCTGCGACCGGTTCCCAGGTCTCACAGAAACAGTTCCCCATGCAACGCTATTCTTGTAATTTTTTTTTTGTCCTGCAATTCCTGAGACTTCGGATCCACGATGGAGTTGGGTGTTTCTATAAAACTGCAGACACCCAAGGCCCCAATTCAACTCTTATGCACTTGAACAACTGGCACAATGAATCTCTCTCCCCTCCGATCCCTTCCCTATCTTCCGCGATAAGTGCTAGTGAGGATAAATGGCTGAAATCCTCGAACAAAGATCTGTTGCGCTCGATCCTGAAGACGCGAACGAAATGGAAAACATCTGATAACGGCGAGGCCATCTGGTCGCTCGAGTTGGAGGCTGCTCTTCTTGAAGGTAGTATCACCCATACGTTGCGCCAATTTTATCTTAATGATACACACCGGCAGGATTGGCACAATATCAGCCGACAGTGTGCAGAGAGACAGTATTGCTCGGCCGCTTTCCTCGACGCAATCAGTTCATTTCGGAATACATTTGGAGGAAGACCGGTCAACGGAGAACCAGTAAACAAATCGGCAGTCGGCTACAGCAGCTGCGGGAATCCAGCGTAGGCCAGGAACGTACGTGTGTGGAAGGTTAGTTCGATTGAAGTCAGTCTTATCTGGAATTTTTTTCCGGGCAGTCGCACATCTCTTATTTCCGTCCCCCAACCCGAGCCTCGGCAGTGCCTCATCCAACCCGGATGGACATCCTCGAACGAGAACGCCCCATGTCACGATTTTCATCGACATTCTTCCCCGTGGTGTTCCTGAACAGTTTGATGAGGTTCCACCGCAACCATGGGTAGAGAGCCAGAACATTATACACGTCTCTCACCACCCTCGGCAGCTGGCTGGCATCGATCCTACCGTGACCTTCGTGTCCCGCTCACCAATTTTGGCCCAGTCGGAATTCACAGTCTGGACAGACCATCTCGTGCACACCGAGACATCCGGTCCACTCACATCACTCATTGACAGTGGCCCACCGGACCCAACCGGTTTCCTCCACAAAGGGAGCTTGGTCCCAGGCTACTGGAAAACCATAGTGGATAGTCCGGGTGCGTCTCGCATGCCATAACTTAGAATAAATTCTGATGCTCATGACCCAGACCCCACCCGCTACACGATCCTTCAGCACATCTCGACGGTTGATGATCATATCATTATATTTTCTGCCACGTACTGTTTTCGATATCCCGCTCAATATGCTACAGCACTCCCAACAAATTTCGCAGCTCGTCAAAGAGCCAGCGACCTTGGCCCATTCCAAATTCAGCAGGTATAAATTCACTTACCAACCACGAACTTTCATTGCACCGTCCCGACAGACATTTTCCTTGCCCACGCTTGGTCGTGATTGTAGTATACCATTTCATATGTACCACATACTTTATCTATAATTTCAATCACAATGCATTTGCTCAGTGCTCTGATTTGCGTGCATCAAGTGAGCAGGACGCGCCCGGGCGACACTGAGCAGGAATCTTCTGGTGCCGCTGCTCGTCCGTTCCATGGGTTGGCCCTTCGCGTGTGAAGTCTTGAACTCGCCAGCGCGCTAGCCGTGATTCAAGACAGGGGAATGGAAGAAGCGGGTTTCCACCCCACTCTCTGAGTCCTGGAGATACGCCACCGTCAACTTTCTGATTCTCACTGTTCATCATTTTGGACCGCGAAGTGAGGGAATTACCGAATGAAACAGGAGAGAAGAGAAGCGCACTTCGGTGCCTCATGCACTTCCGCCGACTAGACGAGTGGGTAGGTGCGAGCAGGTGCAATACAAGGGTCGCAGGAGGGAATAGATGATCAAGAAGGGATGAAGAAAGTTCCACGAGGAATAGACTGAACGGCGGCCCAAAGGAGATTCAACACAACCGAGATGCTATAGCACGGCACGAGCTTTTTGGGCGCTGAAGCAGGCTAGGCAAGTATTAAGAGGAGATTGAATTGCTTTGGATGGCCAATTCATTTACGCCTCTATTGAGAATTTGACTTGATTTGCCCGGCGATTTTCCCTCTGTGATCCGCCATTTTTAAGCCGGAGGGGTCGCGTTTTCGGTGCAGGCAAAAGAAATACTATAAGAAGTGCAGACGTGCGCATTCAATCGCACATCGGCTAAGTACCAAAGGTCTATTCTTAAGCGAAAACTGTTAGTGTGGCGCGGGGATCGGACATTCACTGGTATGCCGATACTTGCCGATACCGACCTGCGAATCAGCATCTCCGTATAGTGCAAGGAGCGGCTAGAACGCGACTTGAGTAATATTGGCATGATGTTGATTTCGGCGATGTGGTCAGTTCAAATTTGTACACGTGCGCGGTGCGCCAATCACGAGCAAATGATTTTTGATCTTGTGCTTTGTTCTTGACCACCGCCATCGCCCGTTCCCTTCCAAGGTTTCCTGCATTTTCTTGGTGATCGCTGGTCCCTTCAGTCTAGCGTAGTCATACCCTGCACGCAATCCAAAGTCTCAAGCCTTGAACAACTACCCAAGGCTCTATGTTCTTCCGCGGATCCATCTCTTTGTATGCCCCCTTCGCCCGCGCTCTGTGTCGCAATCTTGCAGTCTCTCGCCAAACAGTCCCTACCTGGCCCGATGGGGCTTCGGTATGTGGCTGGTCGCTCCAGCGCAAATTCGGCTGCATGTGGCACCGATTTTTTGTATAAGACCCACCTGCCTTTATCGAAGCCCCATGGAAACTGTAGCCCCAGCTGTGCGTTCTCTCTGCCCAACGTGTATCCTACCCAATCTGACCGTTATCAGCTTTTCCCCTACGCAGCAATCACCCTCCTCGCGTTAAGATGTACTACAGCCGCTCACAGCTCGGTTGGCCTTCCCGGATTTGGCTGAGCCATCGTCGAGGACGGCGAAGAGGTGCGCCTTGTCTCCTTCCCGCAGATTTAATTTAATTTTACCGCTGCATTCACCGTTATGATTGCCGACGCGCACTAACGACTCCGAGACCATGACGAAGCATCGACATCGAGGCCCCGGCCGACGGCGCGTCATTCGCCCGTTCCTGAAGAGATCCTCGATCCACGTTCGACGATGTCATTTCCCCGACGAGCGAACCGGATGTCTTGGCCTTCCGCCGTGCTGACAGGGCGAGTACCAAGTGCAGAGTGCGCTCCTGCCCGTTGAGCATCGCTTGCATCTACTGTGTGGGTCAGCGGAAAAAGATTAGAGGAAGGGGCCATCCAGGACGCATCCGCGCTCGCATTGCCGAGTTCATGAGCCGCGGTGCGGGTGCTTGCAACATTTCTTCGCCCTCCACCCTCATCCCTTCTCACTCTCCCCCTCTCATTTCTCGCCGCCACCCGCCTCTATCGCAGACCGCGAATCATCCACACGGGACATGGAGTATGAACTATGTGCGTACGAGCCGCGTGTGCAACATACCCAGCATACCCACCTCGCACAGGCGCAACAGGATTCGCGGAGCAAACGAGGCCCCAATGCGGTGGAGAGTTTGCATACGAGCCCTTACCTATCACTGGTATGTGCATCTACCGCCGTCGTATCACTCATATATCTTCCCATATTGCTGCCCGCGAGTCAATATATTCTTCTCCTCCGTGTATCCTTGAGCCGCTGCTCTTGTGTCTTATATTATCTATCACTACCTGCATTTCTGCACTCTTTGTCTTGGGCGCGAAACTTCTCGCATGCGGGCGCGTGCATCCGCGCTGATGGCTCCGGGGCCTCCTGAACGCTCTTCGCTGGGCCCTTTAAACTGGCAGACTCAAATACACAAATGTTAAGAAAAAGCTGCTATACACCGCGAAAATGCCAGGGCCTTGAAATTTCTTTCGTGCTGAGCTGGAACCTTCTCCAAATTTCTACCTTGTCCGGGAATTTTGCGCCCGGGTTCGCCGGTCCTCCTCGATGTTCCCGTTGGTCTGCCTGGATTTAAAGAATGTTTAAAATCCTCTTCCGCATCGCGGCATCCCTCTATCCATTTTTTTATCCCCTCTCACCGGCCCATTTATTTGCCGTGCACGAACATAAAGTGTTTTTGCTGGATTCTCCGTCATGTCCAACCTCTCCCTCGCCAATTTTAAGTCCTCCGCTTCCGCCGGCTCTTCCTAAAGTGAAGGAGAAATCGTGGAATTCCGCAGCTACTCCGCCGCCTTCCCCGGCTTGCCCGCGGATGGATGCGAGGTTGCAAGGAAGCCGGCAGATGTCGAGGCAGCATGCGGGTGCTCTCATTTGATGAATTGCTGTAAAATCAACTCGGTTCGTCTCCCGAGAGCAGTAAGTATAGTCCATGTCCTAATTTTGGCATCCCTCTCATATCAATTAAAGCAAGTAATTTCCAGATGTCAACTCACCGCTACTAAGTCCTTCGTCGCCCTGGTTAAATTGATCTTTGCGTGGAGCTGACCCAGTTCTTCAATTCCCAGATGGAATCTCAATATGGGAACAAGCATATGTAAGGATATTTGTATCATGTCATCCGATTGCGGCATGCGTCGTTAAGGCAGAGCCTAAAATAGATGTCTATTATTCTTTTTGACCGTTGTCCAGTAGTACAGGTGCGCCAAGCTGCGCGACCAGCGCAGTCGACTGGGATGGTGCCAAAGTCGCTTTCCTCACCCCGCAACTGTTTCAAACATGTCTCAACTCTAGTGGTGCCCTCGATTGGCGTGTTAGTGATTCCCACCGGCCCACCAGAGTTCTGATGAGGAACCGACAGTGACAGGCGATTCACGTACGACAATGCATTCAAGTACCACTGATTGCTGATATGCTGATGACGAAAATGCGATCTGTGCGGTATGCTCTGAGGGCTTGGCACTGGTAACATTGGGGAGCGGGAAGCCTCCCATGTGTATTGGCTTCCAAGTCCGAATGCCGGGGTCGAGAAGGATACAAGGTGGTACGCGAGAGGATCAACTGCAACAGTCCCGATACAAACCGCCCCGACTTATTGCCCACCTACGTTATTGATGGCATTGCCACTTCAACTCGGGTAGGTAGGTACGTTACTCATTAAATCAAAATCATTCCTTGCATTGACCAAATACAGTGGCTGGTAAGAGGCAACCAACGTTAATAGTACAGGCCTATTTACAGGCCTATTTATACTTACTCCTGTTTCGTCGGAGGACCCGGGTCCACTTTTCACTATGGTGCCAAAGTTTCCGGCGCCCCTAGGGAAAGGGGGGCAATTGACGGCAAGCTACGTTAAGACGCTACTGACGAGAGAGAAAGATTTCTTTTGAGTCTCGAGATCGAAATTTCCTCTTAGAGTATCTCAGTGGCTGCCTAACCTTCTGTGCATGAAAACACGCGTCCAGTGTCAAAAGCTTTCTAGAGGGAAAGAGGAACGACTTACGAAGCCCTGCGAAGGCTGCGCGACCACTGCAATTTAGTTGGGGAGCATGCAACACGTGCCAACAGTGCGACCGTGGCAGTTGGACGGAGACTAAGATCCATCGATCTTGCCGCCGTTATAAAAAATAATGGAGGGCGGAGAGCGGGGAGTTCTTTGGACCGAGGCATTGGTATGCTCACCGGGACCGTTCTCAGCATTGGTGGTCAATTAATAATAGAAGCACCGTCCAGGCTGTGTCTACATTCAAGCCGCCTTATGATCGATTGCGAATATGGTTATTATCAAGTCGATACTTACCGACTGAGTTCGGAGGCGTGTTGGGAGAGTGGGAGAATGGTATGATGGATATACCTCGCTCTCGATTCCAAACATCTCCTAAGAGATTTGCTTGGAGCGAAATAGATGAATAAGTGGATGCAGCCATGTTAACAATAGCTGTGGTGGTCTTAGATGGACGTAGCCACTGATAGAGCAGGAGTTACCGTTAGGAGGGTAGGTTTGCACACGAGCAACCTAGTTCAGGAGCTAGGCTCTCTCAAACTTACAGGTTGGTTCAAAATATTCCTGCATCGTTCGAGGACTGTGGGGACATTTCTCTTTTGTCGAAATGGACGGAAAAAAAAACAAATAAAAATCCACGTTCAGTACGGAGAAAAGATCGAGATGATCACCAGAATTATAACACCCGCTGTCATTCCATCTGTACCAAGGTTGGCATGGCAATTGGCGACTCCTCAATACCTCATATGAAGTTTCACTGCATTATACGTAGATAATAGACCTGGTTGTTTTGACCAACAAGTCCAATTCCCCTCAGGAGATTCTGACATTCGCTCCGAGGGGCAGATAATGTCTGCTCCGATACCATCGTCCAAAAAACAGAAACTCAAAACTACATCTGCTACTGAAGGCCAAGACCACCGCAAGCGGTAAGCCAAAGTTTGAAATCGTGTCGGAGTATCTGAATAACGAACACACAAGACGCCGCAATCGAATGACACAGTCCTGCCTCCATTGCCATACGACAAAGCGTATGGTGCGTACACTAGCCTTACCATCCTCCTTGGCTCATCAATCAATGCAGTGTGACAGGCAGCGTCCTTGTTCTAGATGCTCCCAGCTCGGCCTAGTGAGTTGACTTGTTTGCCCATAATTATTCTGACCGATACAACCTAGAGCGGACATTGCGTGTATGAAGACGATGACCCGAACAGACAAAGCCAGAAGGATGAACATGCCAGGTTAACAAATCGTATCGCGGAGCTCGAAGCTGTTATTCGGGAGGTACATACCGTCTTATTCTCCTTCCTGGCGGCTGAGAATATATACCACGTTTCACAGTTGAGAAATAAATCGCATCCTCGTTGGCTGGTGGAACAGGAGCGATCCTTGGTTGGCTCAAGTCATTCATCCCTGTCTGGAGATTCCATCACGCCTAACACCCTCGCCGGGGAATTATTATCTTCTCCCCGTTATGCCCCGGGTTTTTGGTCCCCTTCGCCAGTCTCTCCCGGTTCTCCTTACCACGGGAACAACCCCTTTTTTAAACAACCTTTCTCTGCGGGCATAATGGAGCACATTCCAATTGAGCGGAGCACCTGCGGTTGTCTGAACGAGGCTGAAAGTTACCAAGCCATTCTTGAACTATCCATAAGGCTGCGGAGAGCAACTGACGTTCTTACCCGATTTCCAAGTCATTCCGGTAACTCAGATTGCATCCTAATCACATACATTTCGGAGCTGGATGAGTTGGTAAAGTCTGTTTGCCCTCTATGTTATGTGTGCTACGAAGCTGATATACTTGATATAATTGTCTAGGAACTGTTTGGTCAGCGTCCCTATGCACTCAATAGAGAGCTCTGGACTGCACCATGGCATGATATCCGAACTGTATGCCACAACCACTGGCATCTTCAACCAAAATGATGCTAACGACACACTTTCATGGGGATTGGGAATTTCCTCCACAAACAATGATAACTTAACTTCCTGGGTACCTGGCCGTGGGACTGTGTAGCACCGATTCAAGGTTGAAACCTTATGTATTATTGAACAAGTGAAGGCGAAACTGAAAGATAAAACTTGTATTTTGTGCGAGCTTCGCTCGTTCTTATATACCTACAGAAAGTATTCTAGAATGTCCTACTAAGTACCACTAATGTGTGGAGCACTCTTTGAGTCGCTCGAGTGCTCCAGAATGTGATAGAATATACTTGAATATTCTCTATATGACCAATCCTGGTGTGTTATGATCTCCTAGACTCGTTACCAGCCTGCCTACAAATGGCAAAAATGTGGCAAGCACTTTGCCTATGGCAACATGCTCGCCACATTGTTGCTCTTCATAAGCAGACTGGTTACGAGTCTAATGATCTCCCAAAGACCAGCGAAATCGAACGAATATCAGTCTCCAAGTCAGGCACCATGACTTCCCCGAGAAGAGATAACAACGTCCTTTGGCGATTTGAACCAGTGTTTGACCAGTGTGGTGGTTTGTTGGGATGCATTTGCCATCATGGGTGGCTCGGCTCGGAGCCCGGAAGCCGTAATCACCGAGACCAAAAGTTCTGCGCACAGCACGTTCGCTTTCTCTCCAAATCCACTCAGCATCCAACCTCGCCCAGGAGGATCTTCGCCAATCTCCACTGGCCCGCCGTACATCTTTCCCCGGAATTTAACTCTCTCCGCTTCAAGCTAACGATTGTCCCGCGGCTTGGTGTGCATGATACTTGGGTATGGAGCACTGCAAGATGGCGAGCACCACGTTACCACACGGGAGCGTGCGGGATGTCGTTTGGGCAGAAAGGATAGTGGGAAGGACATTGCTCGGGGGTCGCACAAAATATAGGATGAAACAAATACAGGAGATCTAGTGCTCCAGACGGCGTAGAGTTGTGCGCATTGTGATCTGGAATTCAGATTTAGATTTGTATGATTTATTGATTGGTAGCTAATATGAATCTGAAGCCACCAGAGACTGAGGCCTGCGTGAGAAATGGGTAACCACCGCAGATGGGATGTGTTACTAATGATTTGCGGGTTTGATTCTTGGAGTCGGTCTCCGGTGATGGAAACCAAAGATCCTTTTAATTCCTACACCGTGTCCAGTGAGGCGATTTAATTGTTAGGGACCCGAGTAGGCATATGTCATCCTTGCCTTGCAAGGAGAACGGATGCCGAGCTAGGCATTGAATTGTATGTTAGCGAACCAGATAAGGATATGAATAATATATTAATATTTTGCATATGCTGGTGTAGTGGATCGTTTTCGCCGCTTTCTATACAGGCATTGCATGGAGCGACGACCTCATACCACAGTTGCGTCAATTACACCATATATAACCACCACTTGTAGAATAATTAGGGCCTTCTCCCTCTGGAAGTTGTGGAGATTCCTGGGAGCTGCTCTGACATGGCTCTCCTACGCCTCGAGGATAGGATCAATCTAGCAATTGAATTGAACAAGGAAAAAATAAGTCCCGTAGATGCATTCTGACAGCCAAAGACATTACCATTTTAGTGCATAAAACCCAGATCAGTAGGAATGCTGTTGGTATGCTGGATGTCAACCGACATGGCCGGGCCATCAGCATGATATAATATGCAGGCGTGACCCATCCGAACCTTCTCCCCTTACGCTGTGCCAACATGCGCAATGTATCGCCTGCGTGTGTCGCGCTCTGTGGCTTTATCCTCGTTTCAGGACAATCCATTCTTTGTCCCCAATCTGATCAGGACGACACACCCCTACAAAGTTCGATCCTCGGCGGGCTCGTAGCCCAATGCAACTATGCTGGAGCAGGGCAATGCGTGTACCTTGTGGGTGTCACGCTGCGCTCGGGCTCTCTAAAGAACTAATTTAATATTGATACAGGAAGATATTATTCAGGCCGGCAGTGCGTCTTGTCCCAGTGCGCTCGTTTTGCCCAACGGCCCGCGGTAAGTGCTTGGAATCAAAGTCACACTCCCGTTTCGACTGGAGTCATTGCATCAGGTCAGAAAGCGAATCATCCGCCACCCCGTTGCCGTCATCGTCAGTTCCCCGACCTTCACGCAAATATGTGCACAGAATGCGGACTTTCTAGGTTAATGTTATCCTCTGCTTCCATATCTTCTGGCACTCGAAGAAGCACAACCGCAGCAGACCAATCCAGCAAAACCACAGAACAACCTTCTTCAGTTTCACTCGACGGTACTTTGTAAGTGAGCATAATTCCTTTTATACAATGTCGGTTCACGGTCAATACAACCGAGGGCATCATCAATTCGCGGAATTTTGACCGACACATCATCCAGGCCTTCAGAACGTCCACCCGCAGGCGGACAGACGCGTGTGCCATCAGCTAGCGGGGCCAGGTACGCAGTTACAATTATTTTTCTGCACGGTAGTTTGAGCAGCAAATTGGCCCAGAAAACCATTGGTCTCCGCAGGGGAAATAGCTGGAATCGTAATCGGAATCCTCTTCCTCGTCGTTCTTGTGGTTGCTCTGCTTTTCTATATTCGCCAGCAAAACTCGCGAATTCGTGCTCTCCTCAAGCCCGTGTTATATCCTGAGCTTGCGGCGGGACATGGCCGTGTTCTGAAAGTTCCCGCAGAAAAACATCTGGGATTCGGGAATTCTAGGATCGGGATTATGGAGATGGGTTCAACGTTGACGGTTAGCACTCAGGCGACGGAGATCCGTCAGAGAGATCTTAGGAACAGAATTATCGCGGTGCAAAGAGAGCTAGACTCCCTGAACGAGGGTTGTTCGTACGCAAACCTCGGGACTGGATCAAGCGTCCAGGAGCAGGCAGACCAGCGGAACGAGGCCCTCCAGGAGCGGATACGCATGTTGGAAAGCTCGTTGCAGTCGCAGTGGGCACTCGGCTTGTCAAATGAACCACCTCCAGGATATTTGGATTAGAAAGTTATGAGTCCCTGAAAATTAAATTGGATTCATGTTCCGACTGGATTCTCTTTTATGTTGAATGATCGCATCAGTTGTCAGCCATCACTTGGGGGTGAAGGCCGTGGCCCCGCCCGGCAAAACTCGTACTTAGTTTTTTTTTTTTTTTTGGGGGGGGGGCATACCGCCGTCCTTCTTGAACAAGCAGTTGGACCTTGAGGAATGTGTACAACAGTTTGTCAGAGACGCGACCCTTAAAGCAATCACGTAACTACATGTAATCCCATTCCCTAAGACATTTACTGTTTGTCAGCGCAAGTCAAGGGGATTCGGATTTGCAAAATCCACACACCCCGAATTTCTTTTTTTCAGAGGGTTGGGCTGACCCTCCTATGATGTAATCTTGCCTTTTTAGGATGCATCAAAACTCACACGATGTTCGGCATTCCCGTCCCAACTGAGTCCCAACCTTCGCGCAACCTGCGACCTGCCTCGAGACAATACACTCATCAGAATGAGAGAGTAATAATTGACTTCAAAGTCCAAAATATCACTAGCTCGAACTTAGAAAGCACCCGAATAAGTAACCCTCTTTGTCCGCCTTCATGATTTTGCCAGGTTTGAACCGCAACTTAAAACTTCGTTGGCTCAGACCATTATTATATAGCAATATAGGTTCAAATACTGAACTTGGCTACTGACTCCTTGTAAGTGTACAGCGGGAGCAAAAAGATCATGAAATGCGTAGTGTTGAGTGTTTCACTATTAATAGCTGCGAAGCGATGCCGTCTCCGGCAACTTGGGTGTCCATTGGGTCTCAAAATGGTACACTGGAGGGTTCACCTCATGATTGCCAAGTGATTGAGCTGAACTGAAGCTGTAAAACTGTTTCTGGGCCCCCAAATACTTGAAAGAAGTAGTTGAACATGAGATCCAAAAGTTGGTATGAAACTTTTTTTTCGCGACCAAGGGACCCCCGCTCCCCCCTCCCATATAAGGAAATTATTATCTTGGAAGCCCCTTGGCGCAAGTACGTTCTTCTAGTTCCACAGAGAAAACAAGCAACAAATCCTGTTGGCTGGGGTCATCGACGGAGGGACCTTTCACTTCGGTGTAACTGTACTGAGTGGGAAGCATGGCCCTGAATTCCGCACGAGCGGACGCCGAGCCCGGATAATTTTACCCGAGAAAAACTTGGTAATCAATAACTGCGTATTTGGCAGTATTAAAACTGGTCGGGAATAGCAAGCATCGTATCTGAGAGTCCTGTCAACGGTCAGAAAGGATTGTAGGCTTTTACAGATAACTTACTGGGTTTTGGCACTTTGCCTCCACCGGGATCATGTGGTATTCATAGTAGCAAGTCTTAAGGTCGGGTCGAGGTAGGGGGAGATTAGTAATAACTTAGCAAGTGCATTCATGGTGAACGGATGACGTCGTGGATGGAGGGATCCAGAGAGGGAGGTGAAATTAGGAGCCGCCGGAGAGAATGGTACCTGAAATATAGGAGCTATTTACGAGCTCATGGATTTCGGTCGTCCGACCACTTCGTCTCCCAGCCCTATAGTCGTACTCGTCCCTCAGTTTCTTGTACATGATAACTATAACATTAGGGGAACACGACCTAAGTACTATCAAGGTTGGTACGGGGGGTATAGTGCGATCGGTTATAAACTAAAGAAAAGCGAGGGATTATCAGACGGATGGTCAGTCGACGGCAGGCATCACGTCGAAGAAAGACGAGCTAATGGTGTAGCGCGCATTCCAAAGGCCTTCTGTGCATCGATGTCAGTAAGTCGCTCCCGTTGAATGAATATAACTACCTCTCTCGAGATCTCTGATGCCTATGTCCTGAACAAAATCAACACCTACTACTGCATTATCTTTGCATCCCATGGGACCAAAACATCACGAAACTGTATGACTGTCCCTCCTGGCTTCTGCTTCGAAGCCCAGGACACGCTCGTAGAAAGGGACGATGAACACACTGTCGGTCCCAGTGGAGCGGACAACATTAGGACAGGTTAACTGTGATCCGCACACGCCATCGCTGAAGTGGTATTTGCGCAGTTGCAACCCACAATTAGCAGTGAGTCGATCCAACTGAATGAGGTCTTGGATATCATTTGGCCCGTCTCCGAGCGAAGCCTATTCATGGTTCGCCAGTGTAATACCTGCGATACTCAGAGACTTGCTGACTGGATATTTTAAAGAAGCGCACCATCAAGTGTGAGATCAAGGTATGGGATGCGCAATCCCTTGGCGCAGAGGTATGGAAAAACCCGGTGAGAGGTTGACGGAAAACGGCGGCCCTGGGATTTTCACGACCACATATGTGGACCTGGATCACTGTCGGGTACGTGTTGGTATCTTTATGGCGGTATCTTGCGGTGGAATTAAAGAAGAAGAGAGGTTCGGATTCAAACCTGCGTTGAAGAGATAAACATTACACTAGCAAGCACTGCCACTAACACTGGTTGAACATTTCAAATTTTTGACTGAAAAAATTGGTGAAAAATGTTTTGAATTTTACAGAAGTTTTTCACCAAAAATGTAGGTGAAAACTCAAAAGTTTTTCAGCAGTTTTCTATTTTATTTTGAAAATTTCACCTCAAGTTCAAAAACTTTTTGAAAATGATTCAAGTTTTTTACCTACACTTTTGGCAAAAAACTTCTGTAAAATTCAAAACATTTTTCACCAATTTTTTCACTCAAAAACTTGAAATGTTCAACCAGTATAAACAGTCACAAAATATGAAGTCTTTTTAAAGCACTGCCACTACTTAGACTTCAACACAGCCTCTATTTTCATTAGCATAGCCACTAATTTCATTACAAACTTAACCAATGACAAGATGAACACAGGTGCGCAAAAAGCTGGTTAAAAGAATGATTACATAAGTACTACTCGGCTTTGTGTGATGCCACGTGCTCACACTGAGGGCAACCACCAGCACATTCATTCTGACATGTGTTACACACATGTTGGGCACGGACTGTGATGCGACCCATTCACATCAGTGTCCGCGTCCTAGCAAAGATACTTATGGGACAAGGATGACACAGCACGCAGCCGAAGCGCAGCGCGAACGTCCTCTGAGTCTCAGGAGGGCGGGCCGAGCTGCCGTAGATGATTGGTGGGGCACAGCCAGCAGGAACCTCCTCTGAGGTCTCCGCGGCGCTCCCCGTCCATTGTAACCCTTCGGGTGGTCCACTTGGAGGACCAGGGAGGTAGTTATATGCTTGCCCAGGCGAGGCCTGGGCAAGACTTAAGAGGTCCCCGCACAGTTCATAATCATCTCGGGGTTGAACGATTATGATGGTTTTGCGCAAAGAGTAAGTATGTATTTATTTGGCGTCGGCTATAACAATAACTACATACAAACAACTAAGATATGCCGCATCCATAGTCATCCAATCTGACTTATCTTAAAAAACTATCTTCTAATTCAATTTTTGACAGCTCAAAAATCTAAGACGAAGGAAAACTAGCGGCCGCCCAGCTCTATTTTTCCTTCATTCTGGATTTCACACTCGAGGTGAGCCTGAATTAAAGATAATTTTACAAGATCAAAGTGATCGGATGACTATGGATGCGGCATATCTTACGAGTAAGCGAATCCAAATGAATAACAAGAATAAGTCCGCAATAGAATATAATAAGAAAAGGTCTTTGGCCTGAGTCCGTGTAAGAGAACCTCGTCACATGGGTGGAAATGCCCCTTCTGGATGTTCTTTGATCGGACAAAGGCACTGGGCTTTGTTCTGTCATGGCAGCTCCCAGTGTCAGGCCTTCACACGTCGTTCTGCTTCCTTCCTTCCATGTGAGTCTAATGAATTATTGTCCGGGCAGCCCACTGATTCTAGCACCTACTCCTGATGCACATCCTCAGTTTGAACCTCCCATCAGGAAAAAACACTTGGAGAATATAGGCATATATACCTGAGGTAGCTTCTGTAGCGTCGTAGACTTCCCCCTTGTTTATTGTTCTACATAGCAGATCAAGTCGGCTAAATAGCACTAAATAGCGTCGATAGCTCCGGGTCTGGACTATATAGCCCTAGTAGCCGCGTAGTGCTATTGCACTACAAGTACACATACACATCTGTAGGACTGGATATCAGGAAGGCACGGCTGCTACCTCGCTCAATTTCTGCCCGAAAATGACAACAAAAAATAATAATATTGTTGTAAAGAAAATCATGTAGGCGATGGCAGCGAATCTGAGACATAAATCCGACACTCCTTTCGATGCCGGCACGCGCAGCATGCCTCCCGTGCCTTTGGGTAGAGTTGCCGAGAAGAGGGGAGCTGACACGGCCAACAATGGTGATGGTAATGGGGCCAGAAAGACTTGTGATGTCAAGAGGGCGGTGATAGCTTTGGTCGATTAGCTAAGTCCTGTGGTACCACGAAGTCGACGGAAGGGCTTGAGGGCTTGACAAGGCGAAGAAACGGACTTGACGGTATTCGGGATACCAAATCAGGATTTGCGGCCAAGAACTTGATAGCGACGGGTCGGGGGGAGGACAGAACGGTCTTGACGGCCTCAGATCTTGGCACACGGAATGAGGGTGGATTAAAGGCCGAGAAGAGAGCCGACGTAGCAGTGTCAAGAGTGGCGGGATGGGCTTGATGTTTGATGGGGTCTTGCTAAGCCAAGCTCGGCGACACCAGAGTTGCGGTGGATGTGGGGAACATGGGGTGTAGAGGGGGTGTAGGGCTAGCTGCAGAGTGCTTGACCCTCACAAGGCCATCTTGGGTGCAGCCTGCATCGTGGCAGAGCTTCAGGACGACGACATTCTCTGTCAACGCGATGACGTGGCGGGCAGCTTGGGGCATTGAAGGAAGAGCGTGAGTAGAGGTCACAGTGAAGGAGGATGGGAGGGGGACGAGAGTGCAACGATGGAGAGGGACGGTCAGCCGCAACGAAAAACGGGGTGAAGACTGGTGGTGGAAGAGATAAAAGCGAGAAGTGGCACCACTTTCTCGTTGTGGTGTTGTTTGGCATCAGCGGAGTTTGAACGACTTGAGAATCAATTACACGATGGCCCGAATGGCCAAATCGAGGTTGTTCTCTAGCAACCCAACGGCAACCGCATTTCTGCGAGTCTATTTAATATCACGGACTGTCAAGAAGCCTCCTATGTGCTCTGCAGCATCCTTTGAGTTTCCACTGTTCACCAAATTATCGACAAAATATCTCAAATTTGCGAATATGTTGCAAGATTATGTCGGAGCAAGATAATTCCACCAAAATTATCGGAAATTCTCTTGGGAGGTTTGTCCTGATGCGACTAATGGTAGCTTTGATACCCCCAGCGAGCTCTGATAAAGCTATTGAGGCAGGGCGGACAACTAAGATAGCCTAAGATGTGCTATAGCGCCATCACCGGCGGCTATCTCTCCATCATTGCGCTAACAGGCTTGACCGCACTGCTAATTTCGCTATGTACCGCTAATCAAACTACATACCTAAGCGGGGTGCTATCGCCAGGGGGTTTTTTCCTGATGCCGGGAACGTAGCAGCTCGCTTGCCAGCTTAGACTCGGATGGGCGTTGTAATTTGTAACCAGCCTCATGATGATCTTACTCTTCCCCCGTGAATCGAACGACCTTCTGGATGCTGGATGATATTGGCATGTATAGTTCTCAGCGCTCGCGTTCAAAATACACCCGCGATGCCGCACGTCAGCGGGCATACCGGTCAAAGTAAGCAAATATTTAATGCACTGTCCAACTCAGTGGGACACGGCAGTTTACATTCGCCGAGGTTCTAAAATATACGTCAGTGTCAGTGAGTGGGCCGCGGCAATCTGAATTCATTCCCAAACGTGCAATATTATGTGCTCTGGCAACTGAACTCGATGCAAGTTCGGCTAGAACTCATCTAACGACGCACTTCCGGAGCACCCCTTAGATGTCGTAATGGCCGTTTACTTCAGCGCAGGTGACGCGACCTAGAGCTGATTAACTCAGGAATTACAAGATGATAAACCGAATCAGGAATGAGCCCACCTCTCGCGAATAACACACCCGAGAAATCTGCACGTCCCTGTCGGACTGAATAATGCCCTCCCCAAAATGTCGAGCCGCACAAACGGCAATTTGTACGTCCAGCTCCCTCGAGAGTGCTGCTGAGTTGCAGTTCAATATTCAAAGCTCATATTCAAGTTCCATAGTAGATAAATGGAACTCTCGAACGTTGTTGGCTGAGATACGTAATCGTGTCTACTCGGAAGGTATATCGTATAGAATCCTTGCAGTTCACGGCACCACTGAGGTTCCGCCTGTCCTCCTCGTAACGGGGGAGTTTTTGACATGATGCTCCCGCTTCCATTACCCGTTCGCGCGATCGCGCAATATGCGAGCACGCCGAATAGCAACGTCACCGCGCTGGCAGCCTCTGGTAGAAAGTCGGCGGTCATCTTGGCCACGGGCTTCGTCACATCCTATCTGGATTTGCCGCCGCCGCCGTCCAGTGTACACCTTCGAAGGCTACAAGACGGCACATCGGACACGGCCTTCGCCTTCGGACACATTGGCGAAATCCTCGGCCCAGCTGCTCTCTACAGCAAGCGGGCCATGGAGTAACAATTTAGCAGTCGAATTTAAACCGCTAAACCTGTATGGATCGGGGCCTTTCTATTACTGGGGCCCGTGTTAAACTCATCCGTCGGCCAGTCAAACTCATCCGTCGGTCAGACATTGTCCACAGGCTACTGATTTGGTAAGCGCAGTACAAACATGAGCTCCATTTCTACAATAATTCATTGCACAGGAAGTTTGACACTCCTTCAAGTAATATTGTGGTAAGTTGCACTGGCCATGGCCTTGAGCGGACCCGAGCTGGAAGCGAAAAGCATTAACTAGGATCCTAGACTTGATGGTATTCGCTTCTGCTTTTAATGCCTTACATCCTTTTGACAGATCACACCTAGACCAGCTCATCTCCCGCTCCGTTGTACAGTCAGATGGCCGCCCGAACCGATGTGATCCCATTTCGAAACGTGGCACGGCGCATTTCAAGCGAAGTCAATGATAGTTCGCTATACGGTGCGCCTATTTAAATGCAGGCCTCAAGCTCGATATTCCTCCCAACGAAACTCATATCAACTTGATGCACATCTCGTTCGTTCTCCTCGCTGTTTTCTCATTGGCGGCGCTGGCCGTCCAAGCCGCAAACTCCGCGTCCGACAATACTCCTCTCACATTCGCCAACTCGAAATGGATCTGGACATCCGAGATGGCGTCCGGGTCAGCGCCCCAGGGCCTCCGCAGCTTCCGCAAGGCTTTCATGGCACCAGAAGGAAAAACCCCAGTTCTTGCCCACATCCTCTCGGTGTCCGACGACGCCCACACCTTCTTCGTCAACGGACGTCAAGTGAGCAGTGGTCCCTTCGGCGTCGCGCAGAGCAGATGTGCTGGGCTCGACCCGTGCCTCAACGTCTTTGCGATCAAAGGCGAGAATGGCGGTGGGGTCGCAGGCGTGCTGGCCACGGTGCGGGTGACGTACTCGGATGGCACGACGTCCACACTAGTGACGGACGCGTCTTGGCGGGCTGATTTGCAGGCCAATCCTGGATTCGAGGCCCTTTCGGTGGACGACAGCAGCTGGAGCACAGCGTATATCATCGGCAATTACAACGTCGCTCCGTGGGCTGGTGTCAGCACCGGGACGTTGGATCCCGAAGCGGTGAAATGCGACGGAGTCAAAAAGACGGCCTGCAAATGCGGAACGGTCTGCAACGGACCGAGCGAAACCGGTACGTCTTTCCCTCGCCGCTAGCCATCCAACATCATTAAACACTTTTACAGTGAAGTCGGAGCTCGAGTGTAGCGCGGACGCCGGCAATGTCGAATATCTTAGTGCAGTGCCGGGAGAGGGATGTGTTTGCAAATCGACGCCTGGCCCATACTATTGCGGCGGTGGGTTTCACTTATTTTGCGCTCTTCCCAGCTGACCGAACGAAATTCCCATAGTGCCTGCAGGAGACGACAATGCCGTGCAAATGTGCTCGGATAAGGTCGACAGCGCAGGGAACCGGGACGTTAAATGTTACGTCAAGTGCAACGCGGGTTTCATCGCCCAGGACCAGAAGACCTGCGTGAAGCCAGCGCCCCAGCTCCCTGACCGCCCCACCGGCTGCGCTTGCTGCGAGGGGTACGTTTCCCTCACTGGTTTTTCACTGAGATGGTATAGCTGATGTTGACACTCCAGTGAGGCTGCGAAGCGAGAGGTGAGGGAAGCAGAGGAGCGGAAGGCGAGAGAGGAGGAGAGACAGGAACGGGCGGAGGCCAGACAGGCAAGAGCTGAAGAAAGGCAGGAGCGAGAGGAGGCCAGACAGGCAAGGGCGGAAGAGCGCAAGGCGCGCGAATCGTGCCCGTGCCCGAATCCGCGGCCCCCCACCGTGAAGGACGCCCCTGCTGTTGCGGACGAGGCAATGCAGGCTCTCATCAAAAAGAAGATGAAAGAGTTGGGTATTGAGCCATGCCCAAAGGGACTCCAATTCGTCAAGACGGCAACCGGATATCAGTGCACTGGGGGTGGTCATAAAATTACCTTCGAGCAACTTGGGATGCAGTGATCATCGCACGTTCATGTTTTCCTGTATTGCCTTGGCAAATGGAATTTCACAACGAGGAATCGCGTAGTGATAACAAATTTTTTGTCCGATCCTTGCAATTGACATTGAGAGCAGGATATCAGTGCCACTGTAACGATGCAGAAACTGCAGTGCAGATGAGGATGATCTCTACTCCACCGAGATGAGAATAGCGGCGAGTCCATTGCGAGCGAGGCGGTTACGGTAGGGTTCAAATGACCAGACGGAGACGACCCAGCATCTGACATGGAGTTTGCTCTGACAGCAAGTTGGTTCACTTGAAAGTATTAGGAAGCTTCCACTGCACGATCAATTGGAGAGTTTTCAAGGGGCTTGGACCCACTTCCGAGGCTCCAGCGAAGATTTGGCAGGAATGACTGCCAGGGGGAGTCAGCGTGGTCGTGTGGGATTGTGCAAAGGCACAGCTCGAAGAGGCCCGATAAAGAGGGTCTGTGAGGCCCAGGAAATTGAGCTACATAATCTCGCGCAGAAAAAAGCTGGCGGCGGCGTGGTGTTGCTGTGAGAGCAAGCCGGTTCAAACTCCGCCCGGGTGGTTCCGGCCTGTCACGATTCATCGCTGAAGCCGCTCAACGGCTCTTGTTCGTGAACCTCCATGTCCAACAACAGCCTTCCGGAGGACTTGTCCCGAGGATCTATGAGCCCTCATGTACAGGCAGTCCTCTCCGCGATCTCGTCCTCTAATATCGCCCTGCTATCCTCCCTCCTTGTGCAAACCGCGTCTGACTCGACTGCTTACGCGGCCCCTCCTTGTGAACGGATGCTGCTACATGCCGCCTCAGAAAACCAACCGCTGGCTTTATCATATATTCTACGCCAACCTATAGCCTCAGAAGAAGATGTGACACCACCGCTCCTGCAGGCCTGTGCGGCGCACCTCGAATGCTACAAGGCCCTCGTCGCGGCGCATCCCCACGCGCTCACCTTCGAACTCGGGCATACCGGCGATGTTTTCGGTGCGGCAGTCTTCCGTGGCGACGTCGAGTTCATGCGCCACGCTGCAAACGAACCGTCCTGGAAAATTGACCCCAACACCAGCGAGGTGCTCCACCGGCCGGTGCTGCACGTCGCCGCCGAGCATGCGGATGTGCATGTATTGCGGTGCCTTTTGACCGAGTGCGGGGAGGTGCGTGTGCGTGGGACGGACGCGATCAAGGCTGCGATCCGCAAGGGCCGGTTGGATAATCTGCGATGCCTGCTCGAGCATGCGCCGGAGGGGGGGAAAGTGGTCGTGGATGGCTGGCCGCTGAATCAAGATCTAGATCCCTGGAAGATCAGCAGCCGGAAGGATGCGGGGTGGGATATGCCCAATTTGCACTACGCTGCGAGCGTGGGCAATGACGAGGCTATCCGCATTCTGTTGGATGCTGGAGCCGATCCGGATCTCAGAGACGAAGATGGGCGAACAGCTGCTGATATATCGAGGGCACGAACTTTACGGTCAAGGCTTAGTACGTGCACCATAATTTAGGATTTCTATGTGTTCAGCCTCCACGCCTAATTCAAAGTCGTTACACCGTTCGGGGACACGGCCCTCCAATATATCTCCGACTCAACTAACATGGCTACCTTGACTTCGGCATGCAGAAATAATGCGAAGCGTGCGGCTTTCGCGTGGGCTGGAGAGTGCCTTTCTCACTAACTGGTATGACGGAACGTATGATTTTCGATTTCTCTGACCCCCGCAAATGACCCAGAGTGCGCGTGGTATGGTGAGCATTCGCGCACATCTTCAAAAGAAATATTGCGCTCATATAATTGGATGCCAGCACTACCAGCAGAGTCGGGACGACACAAGTCCCTATGATCTAGTTCTGCGATTGATTCGCTCGACCTCGGCCCGTTAGTAAAGCTCAACACTGGACATTTCCCGGGCTGCATCTCATACCCGAACTTTCCATACACAAACTTACCATGCTGCATGCCACTAGTGATCCTCGCTCAATCTCCCATTTCCCCACTACACATCACGCAGACCGGTGTATCGGACACGGATTCCTAGCCCCATAGAGATTGAAGGCGCAGTTCATATGCCTCTGCAAACGAGCAACAACATTCGGACTGTCCTGAGAGCTCATTTCCGCGCTCGGTTCTTTGTTGCACTGGGCCGGAAAGCTTAACCCGCACCTTTCCGAACTGTTTCTTTCATTCGGACATTACATTCCCATGTTCCCCATGCTCAGTGTCTTTTTAGCTCAATATCCCGGGCCCCCGTTACTACAGTATCCAAAGAGATGTGCCTTATCCAAAGGGAGGGACGTGGGTACTGTGTGGTTTATACGGTCCAAAGCCACTCTATAAATAAACGACACCACTCTATGCCCATCAAATCCTGGCATGTCTCTGCCCTCGGCAACCGTGTCGACGACCGTGCAATTGGAATATACAAGGCTCCGCCTGGACTCTCGCGGGCGGAGTTCGAGACGCAGTTCAAAGCAACGATTGCAACCATGCTGGAGCTCCCGATCGTGCAGAAAAACTTTTTCAAGCATTAAATGGTGCGTTGGCATGTAATTACTCCTTCCTAGTGTCTTACTACTGGCGTAGAACTATGCGAGGAATGACCTTGACAAACCGGGTCACCAAGACCAATGCAACGATTGTGGTCATCTTTGAAGCGGACGTACACATGCTTACGCCGTACTGGCGCGGAGAATGAGAATTGTTCAGAGCCACAACGCAATGGTGGAGGTAAGTGCATTCTTATCATAACCAATACGTCGCTCCTGACCTCGTCCGAGGTTGCCGAATATCCGACATTCCGCAGCCTTATGATCGCCACATCTCAGAGTATTGGGCTCGATGTTGGGAAAGTATCTGCAACAGAGGTGATTACTATGATCGAGGACCATGAGTCGAGTACTATTCTCTTTTTTGTCCAAGCATGTACGATTGAGTTATTGGTAACTACCTCCAGAAATAAGTGAAATACAGGGAAGCATCTCGCCAAGAAGCGACAACCACCCACCACCCCACCCCTTACTTCATGGTCTTCCAATGCCCTCCGAGGCATCGTCACAAGACCAAGAAGTAATGAAATGATGCCAAAAATTTCTGCGTTGTACGCAGACGTGGGGTGGAAGGTAAATTTAAACCAGCAAACGCTATGTCTCGGTATTTCTACCTCACTGACGACAGACTGCGCCCCTGCACAAGGATAGAGAGATATCTGATTGAGTGGATGAGTTTATATAGTCTCGAAAATGCGCACGGACCACGGTCTATTGGGGTTGCTTGACCAGTTGCGGTACAAACCCAGTCAGCTCGAGTCAACCTCCTCGGAAGCGTGCCGGGCTGTTCCGTCCCGGGATGCATCGTGCCGCTGATACTATCAACACGAGACCCTCGGTATGCCCTCGGCAATCTCTGGCCGAACAAAGGCGGAGAGTTGCCGGATGTGCATACTGTCCCAACGTGCTACCTACATGCTCGATTATGATAACCACATACGATTGATCACCTCCGAGACAGTATTGAAATCCTCCGGCAAAGGTTGATTACGTCTCTTTCAAGCAGGTGGCTTCACTGTCGAGTTTGTGTGTATACCCCACTAGACCCCGATTCCTCTTTAACACTTCACGAACTTGCGTGAGGAAGCATTTAAATAAGATAATATTTCCCCCCAAATATTCTCAAGCTCTTTGGCTAATTCGAGCTGACCTCGGGTGCTCGGTGTATCGCGCCGGGAATCTCGGGCTTGTCAGGGATCTTGTCTATTATGATGCTAGCCGACTAGGAGCTGTATTCCTGGAATGCAACTGTGACGCACCGAATCCCATGTCACTACCAAAGACAAAGTGTGGTGCTCTCCTGGCGGTCAATTCTATAGAACCGATGCCAGGCAGAACATAATCCCTTAAGCTTGGTGGTAGTGGTGAGTACTAGAGACGTCAATATGCAACTGAATTCATACCGAGGTTGCCCGGAATCGTTGCCAACAGGTCGCAGCTGTCAAAACAACCACCGAGGATACCGACGAGGCCCATACGGCAAGGGTATAAAAGGGGCCTTGATTCTACGAGGAGAGCAGGTTCTCTCTTCCTTCGAGCCTCACTGAGTACTTCCTTCCTCACCAAGTACTTCCTTCCTTCTCCGACAGTAATATTTTCACGCACTCATCGGTCGTTTCACAGATTTTGTTCAATATGCTTTTCAACTTCAACCTTGCTATCATCAGTCCTCGCATGCGCAGGACTTGGAGCGGTCCAGGCAGAGGATGTCGATGAGCGGCGACTGGCGCGGCTCGGGCGAGTTGTCGCTGAGCGCGCATCATCTTGCGCGAGCGACAATGACTGCGGGGGATCCTCCGTGTGTTCCCGAGGTCTTGTAAGCGTTTCGATTTTTTGGATAGCACACGGAACTGACATTGTTGTGTCATCGCAGGCCTTCGGCCCTGGCGAGGGGGAAGGTACCGGCGCGTGTGCCGCAGAGCCGCTGCAAAGGAGGTTTGTCGCTCATGATTTGCGCCTGCTCGAAGTTGATTGCGTTCACCGACAGGGAGCTGCTGAGCGCTTGGAGCCGGAGGATTCTGCGATGCTTAGAACGGTGTTCTTGTAGTAGATTAATCGAAAACGCCGTTGAAGGTTTGAGCAAGTGTTGCTATGTGAGACAATAAGTTAAGGACCTCGGGTTATATCCACCTCATAGCCAATCTTGCGCATAATTTGTCCCGTCTGCTGAATTACCTACGTCGATCCAAAAGTCAATCAAGAGTGTGCGGTTTGCCATGCTATCCTGCTGGGCTGCACTCTGCGTGTGGTGCGCAAATGAGACCGTCGGTAAGATGCATAAATACAGGAAATGACGGAAATACCTTTGGCCCTTTCATGCGCGATCTTCGAAGTAATGCTGCCAGTCTGGATCAAGTCTGGACTGCAACTTGAATAATTTGACTTCTCTCAGGTACGGGTGTCGTGGGTAGGCTGCGACAATATGCGTTGGCCGGAAGATTTGCAGGACTTGAGTCAATCCTTGCATCTTGGACATCTGGAATCGTAAAGCATAATTGGTAGGCTCGTTACCAGCCTGCCTACGAGTTGGGCACAACGTGCTCGCCACATTGTTGCGGTTCGTAGGCAGACTGGTCACGAGTCGACATAATTGGATCGAGCCAAGCTTTGAACTTTGTTTGAACTTGAAGAAGAGATTTATGTAAGGCACATTCAGGGCGGAGCCACGGTGCGAATTGGCGGGGCCTCGCTAGTACTGGGACTCTCTTAGACATAAGCACTCAGAAACAAGATACAAGCGCCGAGTAGAAGGGGTCGGTAATTGCCGGCAAGCCGCACCTCTCCACATGAACAAACAATTGCACAGCTTTGACTAGTGCTGGCCAAAAATACGATACGGTAAAATATATTTTGAATATATTCAACTAAATACGAATACGATACGGGCTCCAGGGTCAACCGAGAATATGAATACACCTGAATATGAACACGATATGATATGAATATAATACGATACGCGACAAGTTGTATTCAAATATATTCGAATACGATGAAGCGATTCTTTGCCGCCCCGGAGCACCACCCGGCACAGTTCGGACCATGAGACTTGACTCCCGAGCCTGAAATCCCGATCTGGTTTGCCCTGGGCCGGCCAATCGGCAAGCCATTGGGAACCTACCGGGCATTGAGTCATCAAAAATTTGATGATCTCTGATCTTGATGACAGTTGAAAGTTGCCGACTACCTGAATTTATAGATTCCATGTCCACATTCTTCGGTGAGAGATGCCCATACTTAGGAACATCTACAGTTTTAACTGTGAAGCAAAATGCTCGGCCGATTTCGCGATCTCGGAGCTATTAATGCTGTGATCCTGGTTGACCGTTCTACAGTGGGAGATGCAGGCTACCTTTCAATACAAACATTTGTACAATTACCTGTTGTCTTCACCGAGAACAGGCGTGATCTTTCGGGAACTGCCGTTTTGCGCCAATCACTGGGAAGCGAAATGGTCCGTTGTCACCTGGTCATTGCCCTTGGACCTTCGGGATGGCGATATTTGTGATCGTCGTCCCCGAAAACTCCCCATATGCAACCCACGGTCACTGCTCCTGCCCCAGGGATGCTCCACCAATGTAGGCGGATCACAACAAAAAAGAGCCAAACAGTGATTGATGTTGAACCGTACCATAGTATGGGCTCAAGGAGGCCCTATGACACAAATCCTTTTGTGATCATTGAGTTCTGATGTCTGTGCAATGTCTCCCAAAATTTGGGCTCATTGGGTCTTTGGAAGGTACTATACAGTCAGTGTTCTGCTTCTAGGTGTATTTCGCTTCACATTTAAAAGCTGTGTGCTTGGGTACTTGGATCTTTGAGGGCCAATTGAACAAAGTTTTTGAACCAGGTTGGCGCTCAAAATATATTTTGGATATATTCAAAATATATTCATATTCAGCCTCTAGAATATGAATACGATACACTACAAATACGATATGGCATCTTAGAGGTGAATATGATATGGATATGAATATGATACGCCATTTGCCGTATCGTATTCATATTTGGCCAGCACTAGCTTTGACTTCTTTATCGCTCACTGTCAACTCACTATACTTAGTTCTCGAGATCTCCCAGCCGGATCCACTCAACCAACTGGTCACTAGAAGGAAATCTGTGCCAAAAAAATCCCTCACTCATGACTTCGTTCTGCTTCACTGGGGCGGCACCCTGCACCGCGCGCACAGTACATACAGTGTATTCTTGATCTAGACACACTCAGACTCAAGTCAAGGCGCCGTTATATGATTCTTAGATGGCAGTGTGTCTTTCCTGAATTCTCCTCCATTTCGCTCTTGGCTGACTCACACCGTATCGGCATTCGCGGGAAACCAATTCAATTGATTTATTTTTGAATCCCGTTGACTTACCGTTGACGCTCTTTCAACATAAGCTCAATCCTATCGTACTATGCATCTGTTTTTAGTGGCTTCCTGTGTCACTGAATTGTTACGATAGGCCCTCGCTCTTTGACCGCGTTCATTCTTGACATTTCGACTGCAACCCCAACTTAGATCGAGTCAAGTCGCCAACGCTGAAGCTTGTCAATGGATGCATTTCTCGCCTGTGCTGTTGTTCTGCGCTTTGTTTCCTAAAATTCCACTCACCTTCATAGCCACGCCTCCCCTTGACAGCCATGAAGTCTTGCCCCACCCGCCGGATTTAATGGCCTGAAGCCTACTCATTGCAGAAGGGCAGTCTGACAGCCATCATACCCCAAGACAGTGCCGATGCACAGCCTGCCTCTCGTTTACTTTGGTCATCTCCAAGTTGCGCCGCCGCTTGTATTCTCAAACTCAACAATGCAGCGGAGCTTGAGCTGTTTCGCGCTCACGTCGCAGTCCACAATTGTCCACCCTTCGAATCCCGAATAGCAGAGACGTCCGTACAGCCTGAGGAAGCATGAGTCATTTCGAGAGTGAGTCGAATCTTATCTTCATCCAGGAGGTGATTTTTACAAAACAGCTACATAACACGGAACTAGAATGAATCGTCGTGGAACAAGCTTATTGCCAGGTTTGTTCCCGGAAATTATGGTCCTGTTACCACAAGCCGCTGTCCGGCTGGAGTTGGTTATCAGCCGAATGTCCGAATGCATTCGGGTCCTGAAATGCAGCCGACTTGAAAGGGATCACAATACAAATGGAGGCGAGCCAAAATAGGGCATCCATGCGGTAGGTAGGCAGAATGCCGCGGCGTATTTTATCTACCGCTTCTACCTGGCTCAGTTCTCCGCCTCATTCGGCGTCCGCACGGATCCGTCTTTCCGTACGCGCTGACATTGCAGCCTTGCCGAAAGCAAGCGGATGGATGATGTCACTGCGGGCGCTTGTTGCATTGCCAACTCCCAAGCCTTTCGCTCGCCGAGACAGCCTTGAAACCAGCGCGCTCGCTGGGCACAATAAGGGAATTATTTGACTTACTGCTCGACTGTCCTACAGATCCAAAGACAACGGTTTAAACTTTAAAGATGGGGAATTACACTCAAACCGCTGAACGTCACGGTGATTCCAATCTTGACTGTTTTTTGAAGGGTACTGCAAGTCAGCTTCCAAGGACACGTCAGTCCTCTCACGAACCGACCACAACCTCTTGGTGCATCAATTTCTCACATTGATCGGTGGTTGCTGCTAACACTGCGTTCCCACCTGCATTTCCATCTGACTTCGGACCCACCGTGTAAGCGCATAGCTTTGATCTTCCCCCACCCGAGGTCATCCCGTCGATTCTATGGAAGTCCCGACTCACCGCCTCGCTCCGCGAAAGTCTATTCCGGGTGAGCCTGTGTGTTCTGCGCGCAATGCTTGCTCATGACCGTGACTCGAATGGTACGTTCATGCCATCAGGAAACACCATTTTGCTTGGTAGATGGGGCCAAATTCTGTAGCACTGATAGCTCGGGTAGCATCTCACTGAGAGCTGTGTAGTGCTCAGTAGCTCTGGTAGCACCCCTGCCAATGATCGGTAGCGCGTAGTAGCCATCACCTTACGGATCAGTAGCAGTTGATAGCAGCGGTTGAAAAATACATGAGATTTCAAGCATAAGAAGGATGCCATTATGTTTAATGGCCTATCTTCATCAGTTGGGGACATTTTTGAGGACATAGAATATGGCAATGAATTAAAAGTCTTTAATGCGGATCGCACAAAATCTGCCAAGTCATTTGAAACTCCGCCGGCACGTGCAGATTGCGTGATTGTTTGGGTACCAAACACGCCGTTGGTTGGTCGCCTTTCTTCCTTTCCCCCCATCCCCCTTACGCCGACTCCGCCGTTGTGGCCTCCCAACTCCTTCGCATCGCCCGCAATGGCCCTCGCTCACTAATCCATGTTCTTATTTCAAGATGCCCAGAGCGCCTAGTGTTCTCTGTACTGGCGGGGCCTCGTTACGCAGGCGTGCACACTTGCGGACGTTGTAGCGGCGTATGGCGTATGGCTGGCGGACTTTGTGAGTGTATTTTAGGCTCTCCGCCACTTCGTCGGCTCCCCAAGTCTGTTTGGTCGCCTCATTGAAGTCCGTCGCAAGCCTCGTAGTAGTCCAAGTCCAAATTTAGGTCGTCGTCGTCAAGCATCGTCTTGTTCACCGAGAACGCAAGATGCGAACGCCTTCAAGACCTGCCAATGCCTCCCATTGCGTGTCCCAACTCGAAGACGTTGTCAATCATCCAAGGCCCCGTAACCCTTCAAGACCTCGCAATCACATTCAAGCGCTCAATTCCTTTCCCTATCGGGATCTTTGCTCCTGCTAGCTCATCAATACCTCATGCTGCTCCTTTGCTTTGTCCGTCCTCAAACCGCCCTTCCTCGAGCTTCCTGTCCAGGTTCATACTAAGCGCCGATGCACAATGTTTGGTACGTATCACCCTTCTCTATTTATTTCCCTTGCTGATTTTTGCATGTTCTTCTAGATTTCATTGCTTTCGTCTCCGGTGTACTACGCTGTTGTATCGTCCGTTTTTTTTTTGTAAATACATGTTTGCGTGAATGCATTGGATTTTGATTTTCTCTCACATTGTGTGTACGATTCGCGCTACGATGAGCTATTGTTATTAACTATCAACAGCTACAACAGCTACTGCAAGGCTACTCGTTACTACCAGACTGCTACTGAGCTCCCCCGCCATTGCTACCCGGCGCTACCAGCCTTTGGCGGGGCAGCTACCAGCCGCTACCTACGGGGGGACTTGTCTACCGTGCTACCTCAGTTACTGGTGCTACCGAGTGCTACCTAGCTATGTGGTTTTTCCCTGATCAGTGTCCCTTCCGAGGTTGTTGTTAATTTAGCGTAGCGCGATCCAAATAGCCTCCCCGGAGTCAGATTTCTGGTATTTAAGAGCTCATATCCATCCCTCTGAGGTCAGATAAGCCTACGTTCCCGACGCATTTCAAGTTAAAGATGATCAACCCCTACGCGCAGGGCGGATGGAACAACCCAGGAAATCCCAATGCTTTAGGCTCCTCTAGCAACTTTCCTCCGCAGCCATCGATCGTTGGAGCACTTCCCTTTCCCACCCGACTCCCTGGACCGGCACCAACTCTGCTGTCTTTTAGCTTTGCCTCCTTCAACCCTTCCATACTCAACTGTACTATTACCGGGCCCCAATCTCGCGTGTACTTCCGCATCGTGACCGACTCGCCTACCGTCGGATTTACTGTATTCTTCGACGCCGTGAACCAGCCGGTGGCGGTAATCGAGTGGCTCGAAAACCCTGTGGTGGAGATCCGCGGTATCCTGTCGAAGCGGCCAATCGCGCAATGGCTAGCGCTCTCGCAAAACAGGAGGTTCGTTCATGCGCTCTAGAGAGTGGTTGCATCCCCACGTTCTCTTCTACGGCGTCTGTAGCCATCGCAAGATGGAGGCCCTGGGGAAAATGTTCTTTTGGGTGCCGGGCGGCGAATACATTTTTGTAAGATCCTCACAATCTGAGACAAACATCACCAAGCTCCAATTCTAACCTCTACGGAACTCCTAGTTGTATGCTGCCGGCTTAGGCGAGCCGCAGGTCTATGCCCAAGTGTCTCGCGGCGACAATGCCGTGACACTACAGTTAACAGCGGAAGCGATTCAACTCGGCTTGCTGGAGGTTTGCGTCGCGGCGACATTCCTCCTTCAGTCTGGGAGAAACATCGACTGATACAGGTTTCAATGCATGTACAGTTTCCGCTGTAACCGGAATCTCAATTCAGTGCGAGCTTATGTACCCCCGGCGCTTCGCAGAGTCTATAAAACTAGGCTCGATTCGCTATTTCTCATCACTACGTTCAATTTCGGCCCTCAAACATACTAACAAGTCGCTTCAACATGCTCTTCCGTTTTTCACGCTCTTTCCTTGTGGTCTCGCTCCTTTATGGTGCCCTCGCCGCTCCACAAGGCACTGTGCCTGGTTGCCGACCGGCGCGCCCGAGTGCTGCAATACCGTGGAAAGTGTCCGTAATTCTGTTTTTTTCCCCCTAATCATTCTAACTGGCTCCTACTGCACCTACCGCCGCATTACTCCTGAACTTACTTGGAATTCAGACGTCCCCCGACACCCTCGTGTGAGTTATCTTTGCCTCTAGCGTTCTAAGTTTCTTGACTTTGTGAAACCTTCAGCGGTATTACCTGCTTTCCGATTGCCATCGGAGGTGCTCATGCTTGCACCGAGAAGTTGACGTGCTGCATGGACAACAGCTTCGTGAGTGACCTCAATTTATCTGGGAGGTTGCTCGTCTTTTACACCCAATTTAGAACGGTGTCGTGGCAGTTGGATGCACCACGCCTAGATTTGAGTGTGTGGTTCAATTCGACTCAGGCTGGACGCTCCCTGTTAATTTACTTAGTTGAATGGAATGGTTGTTTTCTATTACTTACGAAACTCGTTAGATGGGTATTATATTCTTAGCTGCAAAGTGATCATGTCATGACTTCTGTATGAGCTCCCTGATCCATTTTTGGACTTGAAGCCTGAAGGGAGAACTTCTGATGTACGGTAGAGAACTTGAGGTGATATAAGGCAGATCAAAATATGCAAGGACATTGCTTACTTCGATTGCGGAGTGCAAGGCGGAGTGGAGGAAAATATCGCGTTGACGAGGATCAGCGCATCGCCACAGCACACGTGATCGTGGATCGGCGTTTCTCCGCGGGCCACGTGGGACCCATTTTACCTATCCAAACTGAACGTCGAGAAGAGCGACTCCGACGGAGATACGGGCACATAAAGAACCCAGACAACAGGGAATTAGGGATCTTGATAGAAAATTCATGACTGTAAATCGGCAATTAACCCAAGAGGCGTCTTGGAGGCGTCGAGAGCATTGTAGTTGAATTGCATTCGAGAAAGAAAGAGGCGGCGCTCACGTGGCTTGTGGCGATGCGCCAAATGTTTCAATTGCAGCTAGGTAAAAAAGAGGTCCATTGCGCGAAGCAAGAAGGACTTAGATATATCCCGTCCTGGCGTATTTCAACGCGTTTTGGCGCGCTTTCCCTTCTTCTTTCCATCCCCGTCACCGTCGAGTACTGCCTCCAGCAACCCCTCCATCTCCAAGCACTTGACAAACTCCGCCAAAAAAGGCTCATAGTCATGAGTCCGCTTGATATCTTCAGTCTGAAATATGTACATCAGACAAGCACGTACGAGCTGGAAATCATCATAAAAAGTGACCGACGTTTTCTCTGATGGCTTTCGTAACTTCGTCCTCCAAAGAAATACGGGCCCTTGCTGCATCCGTAACACACTGTTCCCATGCATTCACCAGTTCGCTGTCTGGCATGTTCAGGATTTCCACATCTCGAGCCATGCGCCGCGTGCCAAAGTCGACTGAATATGTTCGTTGCGGTTCAGCCGCACGATAATCGAAGGTCTCCTTTGCCTTGTCAAGAAGTCTACTGTCGACCTAGTGACAAATACTGAACTGTCAGTTCGCGTCGTACAAATCCCCAATTCTCACCCGAACTTCCCATCTTGAACCCATCCTGCGCTGGATCGAAACGCACTCGCGCCGCAAAAACTCAAAGTCGTCACTTGCCTTCTCATAAAGCCCGTCCACGAGGGCGAGCAAACTGAAGCGAATATTATCCCCACTCTCCGCGTCGCCGCCGTACTTGCGCATCTTGTTGCGGATCGCAGGCCGGACCACGTCCATCCAGCCCTTCTGCGCTGCGTCCGTCTTGTTACTCGCAAGTACGCCTACCTCGAGCGGCCCCGATTTCAAGCCATCGAGCTCCCAGACCTTGCTGTACGCCGGGACGTAGCCGATGAAGTGGTACGCTTCGCTCGCGTCGGCCGCGGGCTCTTCTTTCTTCTGCTTCGAGTTCGAACTCGAGGCGGCGCGTTTCGCGGCTGGGGTGCGCTTACCGGGCGGCGGGAGCTCTTTCTCTCTTTCCGCGTTCTCTAAAGTAGCCGTCGCGATGGCATTGAGCGCGGCGCGTAGGTCAGAAGGCCTGGGACTGGATGTTAGTACATCAGCCAAGCTAAATCGAACCACTCTTACCGTGCAAGCGATCGATGCGCCTCCCGGATAAACGGCGAGCTCGAGATGGCCAGACCTTTCATCTGTTCAACATATCAGACACACCGAACGCACTTCAGTATCTCAACCTACCACTGCGGACATCCCCTCGGTCTCCCGCTTAAACGCCCCTAGTGTTTCCCCAAGCTCGACCTCAGGGCAATTGAACACGATATTGAGAAGGGCAAGTGACGCGCACGCATCTCCGCTCAGCTGGTTCGCGAACCACACGCGTTGGGCGGCGGGGTCCGCAAAGTCGCGCGCGCGGTGTGTGTCCTTGCGCCACATAAAGCAGAATACGAGCCCGCGCGGGGCGAGGTGCGCGACCGCGTCCGGCTCGATGTCGAATAGCTCCACGAGCTCGAGGCCACGGACACCGAGTCTGCGCGCCAGAGATGTGAATACACCTGTATAGGCAGCCACGTAGTATCAACGTCCGGACACAGAACCTCGACTGAACAAAAAGACCACATACCGGGATCTGACTCGATAACGGCGAATGGAGCACCGACGAGATCGATTGGAGCGAGATTTTCTTCGGGATGGATTGCGTTCGAGTCGTCCGTGTGCGTTTTAGCAGGGTCGTTATCGCTGTTTGAGTCCATCGGTGAGCGACGGAATGGAACTGCGCAAGAAGGGTTAACGGTGACTCGGGATGGGGCTACCAACGCAGAACTCACGCGCCGATGGAGAAAGAGTTCGAGCCACTCTTCCGACCCAGGTGAAGCAGTCCACCGGAGGGTGTGGATGAAAGATCAACGAAAGATGGTGTTGTTTTCTGCGGCGTGGGTAAAGGATTAGAACAGTCTCACGTATCCAAATTTGGCTGTTCTGTGGGCCGTGGCTTCTCCCGCCTTTCGTCTTGCTTTCCACAGTATTCACTGGAGGATTTGCCGGATACCTCATGTAGCAAACACATGAAATTACTGTATAGTTTCGATCAATTCTCCCCGCCTGTGACCTGCAGCTGTGACCCGCATATTCGAACTTGAGTATTCATAAATCCGCCAGAGCGCCCGTGACAGCCTAAAATTTTTCGTAAATGTGGTGGAAAGGTCGCAGGGCATGAGCCTAATGCACTGCTAGGCCTCCGTGGTCGCATCGCTCAGTTGCATTGTGCCAGTTCTCAGTTAACTGTGGTGTTTCTGTACGTCGGAAGTTCAAAATCAAAACTGCTTCCTCCATTTTCTTTTGTTGTATTTTTGGCATTGCGAAATATTCATGGCCCACAAAATAAACAGCCTTCGCCAAAGGTACTTAAAACTGGAATCCTATGTACTTCTGCTACGGGCTTTATTTTATAGCACCCCAAATCTGACCTACTTGCCAAGCACATTGCCAAATCAAAGCGGTGTAGATCATCAGATTACTTACATGACCTTTTTTCTGCGCATTCGCCCTCGATCCCATCGCTTTCTTCGCAATGAGTGGCCTTCCCAACTAGTGCTGGCCAAATATGAATATGATACGGCAAATGGCATATCATATTCATATTCATATCATATTCGCCTCTGAGAGGCCATATCGTATTCATAGTGTATTGTATTCATATTCTAGAGGATGAATATGAATATATTTTGAATATATCCAAAATATATTTTGAGCACTAACTGAATTGAAAAACTGTGCTCAATTGGCCCTTAAAGGCATCCAAGGGCCCAAGTATAGATGTTCCTATGTATCCGCATCTCTCACCGAAGCATGTAGACCAAGATTTGGACATGCAATCTGTAAATTTGAGTGGTCAACTGCCATCAACACGTTAGTGTAAGACGGAAGGCTCCGGTTTTCATTTTTTCTCTACCCGTACGATCCGCCGTGGTCGGCTTCGGCCGTACCTCAGTCCTGTATTAGACAGAGGCGTGATTAAATTTGTAAACATTGTAAACATCTAAGATCACCAAATGTTTGATGGTTCCATGCCCGGCAGGTTACCAATGTCTTCCCGATGGGCCGGCCTAGGGCAAATAAGATCCGAGTTTCAGGCTCGGCAGTCAGGTTTCATGGTCCGAACTGTGCCGGGTGGTGTTCCAGGGCGGCAAAGAGCCACTTCACCGTAGTTGAATATATTTGAATACGACTGGCCCCGTATCATATTATATTCATATTATATTGTATTCATATTCGGGTGTATTCATATTATCAGTTGAGCCTGGAGCCCATATCATATTCATATTCAGTTGAATATATTCAAAATATATTTTATCATATCATATTTTTGGCCAGCACTATTCCCAACATAATCAAAATCCCGGATGGGCCAGAAAAGCTCTCGCTATCCCCCCGCATGACCTCCCGGTCTCCAGCCTCGTCAACTTTCAGTTGCCGCCACAGCACAAATCCACCAGATCACGTCAAACGTGAGAGCGCGGTGCCAAAGGCGCCACGGCGAAAAAACAGGGTTTTTTGGGGGTCTCCAGGCGATTTTGTGACTCTTTTCGCATATTCGAATATGCCCTCGGTGACCTGTGACAGGTATGAATATTTTCTTAAATTCTGGGGCGTGTGACCCGTGACATACGAATTGATCGAAACTATACAGTAGGCTCGGATATATCCCCAAATTTCGTATATTTTCAAGTTGAACTCTGAGTCCTCGCACAAATTCACGACCTATGTGCACCATACTCTTGTCCAATCAGCTTGCTTTGGCAACGCTCCCCGTTCATCTCTGTATTTATCTACATCCCTGATAGGCGAGCAGAAATTAATCTGAGCTCGTAGAATTTCCTTTGCACTCCCGCAATATGGAGCACGACGATATTAGACGTCTCCGGCTTCAGTGTTCCTTTTGTACTGTTAAAAACCATATTCCACGCCACGAAAAACAAACTGCTCTGTGCAACAAATAACAATCAGAGTCGAAACAACTGGACAAATTTCACTTGAACCACCTACGACAAAAAAATTAGTAGACGGCATTGGATCACGAGTATACCTCTCGAGACGTCTCGGGCCTCAGTGATTTTGGTACTGTCAAAAAAATAACGCTCCGAAGGGAAAAAATGCATATTTCGTAGGATGCCAGTCTGAACTAACTGCCGCGAGATTCCCCTCATCTAATCGCTATCGCCGTTTAGTAATTTGACCTCTTTCACTATGCCCCGCGCAGCACACAGAGGCAATGCGGCCAGGATCAGTCCGGGGATTTCTGCGCTATTTACATTGAGGATATCGACAGCCCACGAATCGCAGATATACCCGATATTCAGGTGCCCAATGGACGTGAGGGGAGCGAGCACGGAATCTAGCTCCGCCCACGACGCAAGGCTATCGGTGAAGTTCGGAAGATGAGCATCGATAGTTATTGTGATGGATCCCAAGGAGGGCGGAAAATGCATACGCTTTAAAAGCGGGAGAGCATTCTCGCAAGTGCCTTTGATGAAGAATTCTTGAAGCTCGGTATTCGCTTCCAAGAAATCGGCGGCGAATGATTCTAGAGGGGGCATCAGGACTTCGAAAATGATTGACAACGGGGCATACCGGAGGACAAAGTCAAGTCAAAGTCGAGGGATAGCGATGTTAAAACGAGGCCGACGCTGTTGATGTATCTAGCAGCGTGCCGATACTCGATTGCCTCTCGCAGTCCATCTCCATCATCTTCCATAAACGGGTTACCGAGGAAAATTAATTGCAGATTTGGCACGACAACGCTGTTGGTCTGCAACCATCCAAGTAACGGCCCCATTTGCCAACATTCGAAAATGAGAGTGCGGAGGGTTTTAGGCGGCTGGGGAATGGGATCAGGCAGCGCGGCATCAGCCCAGCCGGCTAACGAAATTACTAAGACTTCCAATATCGGGAAGGACGCCACGCAATTGACGATCTCGGCGAGCGTCGATTCCCCGCCATCGGAGATCTCGAGGTGCGTAATGCCCTTAAGCTTTGGGCACGGAAGAGGGTTTATTGGAGTGAGACGCAAGGTAGGAATCTCGAGACCAAGGAAGTGGACCGACGGCGGCAGGTGCTGTACTATCTTCGGGAGGACGGAGGTCATCCAGCGATGTTCGACAATGCCGCTGCTGAATCCAAGCTCGCGAATGTAAGGAAGGAAGGTGAGCTTTTCTGGCTTCCGGAAGAGTTTCGCGAATCGATGGGCTGTGTCCTGGTAGATGTGCACGCGGTAGAAGAGGACGCGTCGACTGGAAGGAACCCAGTTCCGACATACAAGGCCGCATCTCCCCACTGTAATGGAGGCTTCCTTGTCTAGGAAGTTGTCGTCCCCGTTTCCGTATTCCAATGCCAATGGATGCAGGAAAGAGATGATCAAGTCGACAAGCTCAATAGCGAACGAAGGCATTCTAATAGAAAATGTTGGTTGCCGGGTGTCTGCGGTAGATGTCTCGCTGCGACTTTCGCTGGGAGGTGGCGGAATTTGGTGAGAGGGAAGTGGGTACCTGAGAAATAGGATATCAGCGGTCGCGAGCTATTCTCGCTTTGCTTCTCTCGGGCGGCCGGAGGCGGTGAGGAGGCGGTCTTGTTATCCATGCGGCATCTGTGCCGGTGATTGCCAAATCCACACCGGTGATTGCCGACTCAACACTTTCTCTTGGTCCACGACGAGCTTCAAGTTGCGCTGTTCATCGCAGATAGTCCCGACTTCAGAGCGAGGGAGTCTGTCAAGAGAGACAAGTCCCGGCTTCATGGAGCTCACTACCGGTGTCCAAAAATGGTGTCGACAGCTTCGGACAAGCTTCGGATGCAAGTCTCTTGACTCCCAACGGTGTTCATCGTGGGGCCTGCTTTATCACTCGCAAGCTGTATGTCTTCAATTTGTGTCGTTCTCCACTAGTTACCCAGGACATGACCTAGAGATCCTGCTCAACGGCTTCCAAAATGTGCAAGTATTCCCGGACAATGGCGGTCCCAACACTCGCGTTACTCAGTATTATACTGAGTATATGGTGCCCCCCCCGCAACATCTTCAGCGCTTTGTTGCCGTGAATTCAGAGTCCAGTTCTAAGCCAAGCAGAATCGATCTCACTGTGCAGTACTAGTGTGTAGGAAGATGACCGAGGACCCTGCGTTTTTATTTTTATCACATCTTCGGCGCTGTGAACTGACTCAATCGACGCAGATGCGTTTACTCGATCTCGCTGCTGACTCACAAATAGGCCCCATCTAGTTGGAAACGCAATCTGTTTCATTCGTGACCTTGATACCCATCCCTTGCTTCAAGTTCGTGCGTTCTCTGCCCAACATCTATTGTTTTCCCAGATTGTCGTACAGCTTGCGTACAGCGGTGAATGCTATTATTTATCCCAAGTTTCTCCGGGCTCCATAATGGACCGCTTGAGTTGGTCTCACTGCCTCGACCGCCCATCGCGATTAATTTCAAACTTGTACAGGATAATATCGACGCCCAGTACTTTGGATTTAGAAGGTATTTATTTTATCCAACTGACACTCAATGCACAGGATTCAGCTTCCTCGCGAAATTTGGACGTACTCGACTATCGGGTAGTGCGCCAGGTAATATAACTCACATGCAATCGCTACTCTTTGACGCGAAGAGATTCACGAAATAAAAGCATGCCGCGACAAACAGCTTCATCCAGAGTCAAGTAGAGGACAGCAGAGCGGGAGGTGCCTATGGAAGCGCGTCGGAGGCACAACAGATTCGGAGGCGGTGAAGGGGCGAGACCTCGACACACTTAGGCGCGCATGACCTGTCATTGACCACCTCTGCATGCGCGCGCTGGTCCTGTAATTTTTATTAAATTTACCTTCACTAACGGAGCCGGCGCGCCTTATTCCGCATGAAAGATTTTTCTTTTCCTCGGCCGAAAGCGTCAGCCCGTTCCAGGAAGTCGTATGCGAATGATGAATCCTAAATTCTAAATCCAGATGCATAAAAGTACAGAGAGCTAGCTAAGGCATTACATAACGATAGGTGATAAGTTTGTGGGAGGGAGACTCGGAGGGCCGGCCGATGGGAGAGAGCGTGTACGGTGGAGGGAGGAGGGAGGTGTACGTGGAGGGGGAGGAGGTACGTGTAGGAGGTAGCGGGGTGCGAGGAAGGAGTAAGGGGGTAGAAGGAGGCCTACCGAGGACGAGGGAGAAGTGGAGCCGACGAAGGAAGAACGGGAGGAGAAACGAGGGCGAGTAGTGAAGGCTAGCAAGGTATCAAAGAAGTAGGAGCCGAGGAAGGACTGGCGGACAATGAGGAGGAGTAGCGGAAGCGAGCTGACGGTCGGGGACGAATAGGGTGGGTAGTGGGCCCGCGACGGCGGCAAGTAATAGATAGGCAAATAGATCGATAGATAGCGAGTGAGCGAGATGCGAGCAGATAGATGTGATGTGGGGTATTATGTGTGTGCGTGCGAGGGTCCATGCTGATGCGAGAAGGGAAAGGGAGGCGGAGTGGGGGCTACGGCGTCCGCCCGCGCGTTGTCGAAGAGCCCTGCGGAGCCAGTCAGCACAGTCGTGAGCGGGGAAAGAGAGGGGAGGGGAAGCGCGCGCACCCCGCTGTAGAGCACGAAGCCCGCGCCCGCGCGCGGCGTCTCCGTGATGTCCACGTCGCCGCTGCCCGACGCCTCCGCGCGCGCCCGCTCCAGGCCGGTCCATCTCGTGCTCGAGCTCGTTCGAACTTGCTCGTCTCCAGGCCCACCTCATCGACTTGCTCATGCTGGGCAGCGTCGACGCGACGAGCGCCATGTCCTCGAAGACGAGGTTGTGCGCCGTATGCGGGACATGGCCGTTCCCGCTCGGCCGTGAGGTCGAGATGCTGTTGAGGTGCGCGCGCGCGTTGAGCGTCGAGAGGAGCGCGTCTCGAGTAGAGCTTCGAGAGGCCGATGGTCCCAGACGAAGTACTAAAAGATCTTTAAGCGCGCGTCGGGAGAAGGGAAGGAGGAGGGGGCGTACATCGCATAGTGCTATCGGGAGGGAGAGGGTGAGTAGGGAGCGCGGCCGGAGGGGGTGGAGGCACGTACGGGGAACACCATGAGCAGATTACGTCGAGGATGCTGAAGATGGAGCTGTGGGCGGAGTCAGCACCTTGTGCGGGAGTGGGAGGAGGAAGGGGCGCACGTAACGAGGCCGGTCTGGATCGTCGCTGGGAGGGTGGGGTCAGGATGCGGATGGCATGGGCGGCGGGGAGATACGCACTGCGGATGATCTTGTCAATCACCGAGTCGGTCGCGACGAAGCCGTTTTGCGGTGCGACTGCAATCGGGAGTCAGCGATGGATCGAAGCCCGCCTACAAGAATAGTACGCACCAGAGTCATGACAAGCGAGATGGTGATGAGGACGTCGGCAACGCAGGACGACAGGAACCATAGTAGGGCCGAGGGGTGGAGCTCGGGCTTGTGCACGAATTCCTTGATAATACTAACTTTGACTGATGGGCCGCGTCAGCGGTGAAGCTGGGCGCAAGCGAGACAGCTAGTTACCTGCGGTCCAT
>JARJLE010000335.1:0-60086 GCA_029289555.1 Mycena latifolia | reverse complement strand
TATATCTGCGGCACGCACAGCCCAATCACAGCCTGTCATCGCCCATACAGCTACAGGCCCCTATGTCATATTTTTGGAGACTCTACAGCTTGGATTGAACTGCGAGTACACAGCCAGACGTTCGGAAGTACTCAGGTTATTCTGGAGGTATCCAGGTTGCTTGTCCTCGGCACCAATTGAACCAAAACTCAACGGCCTCAGCCTAAGTGCCGCCACCGAGTTGAAGCTTGACTGGAGAGTGTGCAGATCTAGAAGTGTAGCCGGTCCAGTGGTTCGTCAACAAAAAGCCTCCTGTTGCGCTTGGTGCGGAATGTCCAGCGCTGGAGCGTGTTGCACGCCGTCATCCGAGTAAGCGCGGGTGGCCGGAGCCGTAGCCTTCAATAGCTTCCCGCAGGCGTGGAGGCATCGCACCCTTGCGCATGCATGATGCCAGCGGCACATGCTTTGAAGTTTGGAGCCGAGGCCCTCTTCAAGCTTCAATCTCAAGTTGAAGTTCGACCGACTCCAGGGGACTTCCAGTGGGAGGATTCGAACATGTAGTTGCCGCGGCTGCAAGGTGGAACTAGAGGGACGTGGTGGCTGTGCGGCCGCGGCACACTGGCTCATTCGGATCAAAGACTCCGGTTGTTCCGGTCCAACTTCAACAGACTCGATTTTTGCAACTTATGGCTCATACTAGCCCGTTACACTTCACTCCCGCCGTACCGCTGACGATTCCGATCCACAGGTCGGTCACCGGCGACCAACCGACTGACTCACCGCCATCCGCCCTGCGCTCCGACGAGCTCCAGCACGTAGGTCGCCCCTTCGCCCCCCTTCCCTTTCCCGTAGAGCGCTAGACGAAGACACGTGGAATGGGAGACGAAGATCATCGACTCGTGCGTCGCCGAGTTCGACGCTGGCCACCCGTAACCGCGTACCCCCGCCCACCTCCGCCGCCGCCGCCGCCGCCCTCACTTACGCCCTCACCCACTCTCTGCCCAATCTCTGCCCACGCATCCTCCACCAGTGATTCCTCGCGCACGACAAGTGCGGTCCCCCCCGACCTCGCGCTGTACGCGCGTACAGTATACGTCCCGCCCCCGCCCCGCATGTTCCCGGCGGCGTGACGCTGAAGACCGAGCCCGTCGACGTGCGCAGCGTAGGTGTAGGTGTAGGCACAGGGCTCGCCGATGTGCTACACGGCATACGCCCGGCCCACACTGCCTGGCCCACGGCTCGGCTTCCCCGCGTTCCCGCGAGCCTCCATACGTGGGCCTCTACCGCCTCCCGCAGACCGACGGGCCGTCCTCCTCTGCGTCTGATGATGATGAGGAGAGGACCCACGGGTGCGCGCGCAGGCGACGAGGCGATCAACAATGACCTCGACGACTCGGACACGGAACGAGCGGACGCGGACGCCGAGACGGACATCGTGTTCTGCACGTACGACAAGGTGCGTGCGTCTGTCTTCCTTCCGTGGGCCTCTGCTCTTTCTACTCTCCTGCTCTGTCATCTGTGCGCGTACCTGTGGCGCCGCGCGGGGCGGAGTTGCTAGTTCTTTTCTGCGCGGTAATATTCAGCGAGCGCGCCGACCGACACGGATATACATTACGCACACAGGTCGCGCGCGTGAAGAAAAAGGGGAAGGCTCAAGGACACAGCGGGGGGATTATTTGTTTAACCGGTGTACGGGGTGAGTCTTTCCTTGCTTGTTGGGTGGATCGTATCGTGCGGTTGGTTGATGGTGTGTGTAGGGAGTTCCCAGTGGTAGTATCCATTTGCGCTCGGTCGCGTTCGGATATCGACCCAATCCCTCCGGTCTCGTCTCTTCCCTGTGATTCCTCTCGTTCCCCTCGTCCCATTCAACCCGTCTCATTCAATCCGTCCAACCATCGTCTCTCGTAGAGCAACGACCACCTCAGTCGATAGGATCAATCCTATCCTTGTCTCGGGAGGGAGATAGGATTATCGTAGCCTATGACATGCCTGTAATGTACACAATCCTATCTACGAGTCCGCCCCATCCTATCTCAAACCCAAGTTATATCCTAAGTCAGAAGATAAAGCGGAAATTAGACAAGTCCGACGAACCAGTTTTTTATGAGATAGGACTGGATAACTGAATCCTATTATCTTGCACAGGTGATGACGGATTTGACAAGGGCGACAAGGAGCACATGAAGGCCAGGAAGGCGGCTGGATGAGATAGGATAGTCAGATAGGATAGACACTAGGATCAGATAAAAATCTGATCATGTGGGTGATGAGAGCATGTAAATGTAGGTTGTTGGGAGTGAAAGGTATGAGACGGATGCACTCAGCGGTAGGCTGAATGTGATACGGTAGGATAGGATTGGATTGGATAGAATGGGAAGGATAAGATGAGATTGGATGGGAGGGATTGGATAGGATAGAATCAATCTGATCGGATGAGACGGAGAGAGGATAGGATTATTGTAGGATTGTGGATGGGATCAATGAATGATGCGGAGACGCACGTGGGTGAGTGTTGGCTAATGGGGTAACCGTTGACGAGGCTGCAATCCTCGTGTAGCCCAACTTGACGGATAGGATGGCAAGTCCCCAATCCAGTTGTGAGCTTAACAAAAAAAAATTCGACCACTCACCTTCCAGCTGACCGAGAGTAACAGAACCGCAGACTTGTGCCACTGACCTGTATACGGGGCCCCCCGTGAATAGCAGTGGCACAGAAGCAAATTCGAAGTGCACAACGAGAGCCGGAACACAGTTGAGACTGAAGCAAATTCGAAGTCTTGGGCCTCTGGGTGAGGTGTGTTCGTGGTAGCGGCGGGAGGCGATGTGGTGGTCAAAGAGAAAAAGAGGTGTTCTGTTGTTGACAGATGGCAGTTGATTATTCGTATTGACGCGTCACCAATAACGTGATTGACACCCAAGCGACACCTTGACCTTTGCTTTGACCTCCTTGTTCCGGCCGAAGGCCGCTTTCATTGTGGCTTTTATTTATTCAGTGCGGTCCATGTGGGATCTCTACCTCACCCACACCTCGGTCAATCCCCTCGCTCGTCGTCTCCGAGCAATCTCCGAGTCCGTCTCCCTACTGCCAGAGTCATTCAACTTCCTCAGTGAAAACAAGTTTGTCGCTTTCAATGTCTCTACTTCACCTGATCTTGTGTGCCATCACATGCACATCAATCATTTTCTCCGCCGCTGCGTCTAGGATCTCGGCCCTATCAAAGATGCACCGCCCGTGCCACTGTTCTGTGCTGGCCCCCCCGAAATCACTGTTCCTGGTATCACAAGTAGGCCTGGAGTGGAACCCTATAAACCTGAGTGCAGGCACTCTAATCCTAGAATCACAACCCAGTGCCACATAGGCAGCCGCGCTCTCAACTGTCCTCTGATGGTCAAGACATTGATCCAGGCTTCAGCTTGGCAAGTTCAAGCCCCACTATGTTCTTGTCAACTCCAATTTACCGACCTTTCTCTCCTTATCCGGTCGTTCAACATCTCCAAAGGTTTATCAATATTTCGGATTCCAACCTTCGTGAGTTCAAACGACTGCATTACAATATTGCGACTGCCTTCCCTGACTTCAAATACAAAGCCCCCACTGGATTTTAAATGGGGCAATTCAACGTTGTTCTGAGGTAAGTCTCTCTCAGCCTCTAATGTAATATTCTTGGTGACCGTCTTACAGAATTTCCTGCTCGAGTTCAACCAACTCTGAGCTTCACTCGGACCGATCTACGTCAAAATGGAAGGTACGTGCCTGAATCATGCTGTATGTATCTACCCATCCCAACGAAACACCTCTCAGTGCCAGTTTTTACCTTGCACACTCATCTGTTCAAGCCCGAAAATGCCGCCGCGCTAGTATCCGCGAGTTCCATATATTTGCAGCCCTTTGAATCCCCAGTTTTTTGCAAGCTTTCATGCCCGCCAACATGTTGATGTGCGTACTAATTAAATTCCCAGAAATTGTGCTGTGCTCTTTCCATCTGCTGCCTGTGATGCAGACACTACATCAACTGTTTCCTTGCCGCCGCGCACCACCCGCTACGCCGACGCGCCATCCGCGCGCAGCGTCACCTGGCATTTTGGACTCATCATGTGTCGGGTAAGTTGGTCCATATTCAAGCTATATGTGTTAAGGGAACCATTTTTACTAGCGCAATTAGAACAGTGTTTTGTTGTGCTCATACCTCAGCTTCGCGATGAAGGATACTGTATGTTGGAATTTAAATTATCCTATCCAATACTAATCCTATCTTATCCTATCCTATCCTGTGGTGAGAGAGGATAAGATAGGATTAGGATATATTCATGCTGAAATAGATTCTTCTGAGAGTGTATCATGTAGTACTGAAGGTATGATAGCTGGGGCACCAACTTGGTTTAAATCAATTTTTTCTTCAGTCGTGCGACTAGGATGGAATCAATCCTAACTCCCTCCCGAAGGGAGGATAGGATTGATCCTAATGGCGTCAGCCATTGAGAGCAAGTCTAACCTACACGTACAACCTACACATCCCATACATCACAACGGGCAACATACTGCAGCTGTATTTAACCCACATCCATACATGTACATCCATTATGCATCACCTACATACATTGTCGATTCATTATCCATTATCCTGTGTGTAATTATACGATTATTTTTCTTCCCTGGCTCGGTCCGATTATCCCAGAGTCCCAATCGTGAGAAATCGAGAGTCGAGAGTCGAGAGTCGGCACTACGAAGTCGAAGGGTGCTTGCCAGTGATTCCGGCGCCAGGGGGTTTTGAACGCGATCAGATTCAGTTCAAGTTCGACTTGAAGTGTATCTCATACCCAGAAATGGGGCGTGCAGAGCGTGCACCCGATGGCACAAGGTGTGCGTCTGCTAACTATTCTCAAGACTTCCATCCTTTGGCAGAAGGGCCCCGGTCGATTCGGGGTCGGGTGATGCTCGTTCTCGGGTGAGTTTTTTTTTTTCAACTTCCATTTTCGATTTTGATTTTTCTAGCCTATGTAGATAAAGGACAATGAGGGAGGGAAAAGGCACCCGATGGCCCATGGTGTGCGCGTGCGCGTGCGTCTGCTAAGTACTCCTTCGCGGTGAAAAGTGTTGCTGCAGGAGGGGACCGAGTTCGATTATTTGCTTTTGTGTCCAGCTTCACACCAAGGAATACCTCATACCCATAAATTGAGTATGCAGGGTATGCACCTGATGGCACAAGGTGTGTATCTGCTGCTCTTACAGGTGAGATATGTTTAAGTAGAAGAGCCCTGTTCGATTCGGGGTCGGGTGATGCTGGTTTCAGATTCCTTTTTCATAGTACTTCGTTCCGTTGGAATGTTTGGCTACATAAGACATGAATTGGACACATGGCACAAGGTCTGCGACTCATTTTTCTTCTGGTCATTTTGGTCCTTGGTCTTTCAAAGGGCGAGGAATTGATTTTGAAATGCTAGGTGGACGTGTACGTGTAAGTTTGCGATGTTTACAGGGCAAGGGGTAAGGCTGAAGGTGTGTGTGTGCTGAAATTACGGGGGATGTAAGTACATGCGTAGGTGCATAGGTAGGATAGGCGGGGACAGGAGTTATAAGCCAATACTTGATAGCAAGATGGGCGTAAGAAAGGCTGAGGGATTTGAATCACGGGTTGGGTAGAGACGGGTGGATACATGGAGAAGCTCAGCTACGATCCAGTTGGACTGTTTAAAATTCAACTTGAATTTTATGTGGGCAAGGAGGGATATGCTCTGAGGAGAACTGTACCCTGTTGGTCGACCGGGGGCTGGACTACATCCTGTCGACCCATGATACGCCAGACATGGAGTAAATTGAACAATTAAATCGGAGTTGGTCACAGGATGCGGAGGGAAGCAAGAGAGATATGTAACAGGTAAGTGAGGTACGCCAGTGATTCGACCTCGGCCTGTCAGATATGCAGGTGCAGCAGTGGGATTTGGGCCTGCGTCAGAGCGCGGGAGAAAATCACGAAATCCAGCGATATACTATAATAGTTGCGGGACTTCACGTGTTCTGGATCCTGTACGCGCTGAACGTTTCCGTTTTTCACCCCCTTCCATTGAATCAGAATCTTCCTCGTTTCCCGAATCTGAATGTCGAACTCCATTTGAACTGGGCGCGGCGTACTGTTGAATTGGAAGAATTGAACATGCCCAAGTTGCGATATCTGGCAGCAAACCGATCCGAGGCTGAGCGGGAAAGACATACTAGTGGCCGAGAGTTTCGGGCGTTTGGTATCGGAAGGCCCTGATTTTGTGCTGCAGGAGGCGGCCGAGGCTTGGGCCTGCGGAAAGTTCGTCTTCCTCGTTTGGCGGATGGCAGATGGCATACTCCATTTGAACCCCGCGGGAAAGAGCCCGGGCTGTTCAAAACGATCCGCGGCTGAGAAGGAAAGACTTGATAGTGGCCGAGAGTTCGTTCTGGCATTTGGTAGGGCTTGATTTATTTCCTGCAGGAGGCGGCCGGTGTAGTATGTAAAGCTCACTAGATCGCCATGAGGGAGACGGATGATGCGAGTTGTAAAAGAAGGTGTACCTGAGTTATACGTATTGTTCAACCAACTCTCTCAGTGTCCTGCTGCGCTCGGGTAAAGTTCATCGATGGTGCAGATCATCTGAGTGGATCGCGGATTGGCGGAGCCGTCAGCTTGGGAGCAGCATTGCGACGCAGCTTCGGCGCACGGTGGATCTTGGCCCTGCCAGTGCAGTGGCATAAGCTTTGAAGTTTGGATTCGAGGCCGGCTTCAGGCCTCCAGCTTCGCGTTGGAGGAGTCGGTCGAGACTCGAGAGGGCTGTAGATGATTCTAGCACGGAGTCTGCCGGTAAGCAGTATTCTGGAGGTGGAAGTGGTTGCGGAAGACGTTCACGCCGGACTCGTTCGGATCAAGGCTCCGGTTGGTTCCGACTCAACTTCAACCGAAACTCTGACTCGCCCATCTCGATTTTTTGTATCTCTGCGAATAGTGCTCAGGGCGGCGCGGCACGGCCTCGACGAATTTGTCGCTCTCCCATTGAACCGAGTCTGTGATAAAGAGCGTGAGTGTGCGTCCGTGTGGGTGCTCGAGTACGTGCAGTTGATATTCTCAGACAAAGAAAAAAAGTTCATCTTTCTGGACACCTCCAGATCCAAGTCTGCCACCCTCAGAGATGACTCGGAAGGAGGGTTTGATGTGCTTCGGGAAGACCTTTGGGGAAATAACCTACCGCAATCGAACCGCTCGGAATCAGGTATGTAACCAAGACGAAAGACAGTCCAGAAACACACGCGTTCCCGAGCGATCTAGCGGAAGAGCTACGACGCCGCCTTGTTCTGTGTACCAAGTCTGTAGGACACCGGGACGATGAGATAAATTGAACCAAAGTCATGTGACTTGAAGTTGAAGGAAAAATTGCCCAATGCCCAGTCGTAACAGCGTCTGGGAAAGAGGGTACCGCTCGATGCCGCGCGGCTGTTAGACTCGAGCTTCCCGGAGAATTTTCCCCTTGGACAGAGCGTCACGCATGAGGGCATCGGCATCTCGGGGCCTTGCGGTATTATATACTGCGCGGGGTGCTCGCCTCCTCGCCTCAATATTTGCCAGCAAAAAATATTTATTTTTTCTTTCCAGAGTAATAGAGAGAGTTGTCAGAATTAAGAGGCAACGCATCATCGTGCATGCAAGAAAGGGGAGGAAGAGATTGCCAGCCGGTGTTGTGGATATCCGTCACACGAACAGCAAGTTGAGCCCCCGCTCGTGCATCGTCTCGCGCCAGTCGACGGTCATGCCGCTGACGTCGCGCTTTTGCCAGACGGCCTCCATGAGGAGGCGCGTGCGCATCAGGTTGCCGAGGCTCTCGTCCAGCGCCTGGAGCCGCCCCTTCAGTAATTCGCGCCACGTCGAGTCGTCGGTCATGCACCCCGCGAGACATATTGGAAAGACTAGTGCCCTATCAACTTCGGACGAAGGCAATTGCCGCAGGTACGTCACAATGACTCCCACAGAATTGCTGATTTCAGGTATGCCTGCAATCGGACAACGTTAGTAACTGAAGTATTTGACGGGGGAGGTACGTACCTGGATTTGAGCCGCTGAGGACGGTGTGCAAGTACAGCAGCGCAGCCTCGGAGAAGATTTGTGCGACGAGCTGCCGCGTCTCGATGGTGGGGAACGGCGTGACATCGATGGTTTCCGAGCCGGCCTGTACGAGCGTGGGATGCAGCGCCGTCGTGTCGATTTCGCCGCGGAACACTCCGCCCTTGCGAATGCGCTGCTCGATCTCGTCACCGCGGCGTATAAGCTCGCGGCTGCTGAGCGTCCCGTTGCGTTTCTCCATTGCCTTCCAGTGGGAAAGGGCGGAGACCTCTGCAATGCCGAGCAAAACCTCTTCTGTGCATCCCGTTAGGGAGTCCAGTCGGATCTCGCCGCTGTGCCGTTTCCAGCCCCCCAAATCGTCGAAAAGACGCTTGTAGAGGTCGAGGTATTTCGGCGAGCACATTAGCGTGATACTAGAGAAAATGTCTAGCCACTATAATATAAATATTAAGGAGGAGTTTGGTGCGAAATGCGGCAGGCACGCACCAGAGTGAGCTTTACGATCAGCTGACCCTCGACGGGAAGGCTCTGCAGCGCGAGCTTTGGGTTGTCGCTCGTGAGGAGGTCCGTCTGTTGCGCGACCCAGTCGCACGCGACGGCGAACACAGGCTGCCAGTCGGTCGTCCCGCCGGAGAGCTGCGAGTACCACACGAGGTGCAGCGCGGCGATCGCGTCGCTCGCGGTGTACGCGCCGCGCACCTGCTTTGCGTTGTGCAGCTGGAAGTACGCCTCGTCGTGGAAATACTTTGACGTCGAGTGCTCCGGGTTCGGGTCCGGCGCCTTGAGCCCGTGCGAGGTGCGCATACGTGTAGAGTGCAAACTAGCTAAGGCGCACACGGCGTTAGTTACTGCTCCCCGCGGCTCCTGCACGATCATCTGTGGGTGCGTCAGCGGGGTGCAAGAACAAAGAAGGTAAGCAGGACGCACCGAACATGTAACATTCGTGATGGTGTTGCCCGCAAAAATATATTGTACCTTGCGGACGTGCTCAAAGTAATATATACAGTGGCTTTCTTGCAGGGACGAGTGACCCGCGAAGAGCGGGAGGGGCTCGAGCGACGGCGCGCGCACGGCGAAATCGAACCCGTCCGTGCCGAGCTGCGCGAAGTCAAAATCGAGCAGCGGGATCTGCGTCGAGCCGGGCGTCGACGACGTGGGCGAGTAAAAGTGCGACACGTGCCCCTTTGCGTTGAAGATGCTCGTGTTGAAGTCGATGGGCGATGGTATGCTGGGGTCGCTGAACGACACGCCCGGGGGGTGGTAGAAGGCCGAATTCGAGGCGCCTGTGGAGCGGAGGAGCATGAGTGAGTGTGTGTCACCGATAATCAGATTGGCGCGCCTCGACTCACCGGGCATCGCAGTGTACATGCTGTTGTGGCGGGGTTGCGCGTACTGATACGGGTAGTCGACGGCGGCGTCAAAGTTGAGGAGCGAGCCCGTTGACGAGTCGGCGGAGCGGCGGTGCACGGGATACTGTCGTCGCAGTGACCCGTCGTGCAGGCGCGCGCCGAGCGAGTGCATCGGCGAGAGCAGCGACGAGCGCGGCTGCCCGCGGATGAGCCCCGCACGCGTGAGCTGCGCCTTGATGTCCGTCTTGTACGCCTCGACCGCCTGCTTGTCCTGCGGGAGGAATGAAAAAAAAAAGATAATTGTCAGCTCGCTGTTTCGGTGGCGCTGAGGCAGCGCCGCGGGGAGATCCGGTCGCACCCTCATCCATTCGGGGCGCTTTGGGCCCCAGCCAAGGCAATCGATTGTAAGGCGGATACAGGTATGGCACGAGCCGCCCTCGCGTTTCTCGTCGCATTTCTGCGAGCTTTTCGTTAGTAGTGTGTATTTTATAGGGCCGTCAACTTACTTTTCTGCGCAGGCGGCAAGTCCTGTGGGGCGGCGATCAGGGGCTTGCCAAAATTAATGACAGTCATAAGGCTCACCAGCATCCGCCGTTGCTTGCGCTCGAGCTGCGGGATAAATCGACGGGGTAACGGTTCGGCGAGGCTCGATCACTTTTGCTGGTAGCTTGGCTCCCCGAGAAATCGCGCTGGGGCGAGTTCCGTAAGCTCTGGTTGGCATCGCTATATGAGGAATAGTTTGATGGGACAAGGGGAACATCTATCAAGGAAAGGGAGTCGTCCCCGAATGAGGGAGTGGAAGATCGGCTTCCGGCGAATCTTTGTGTTTCGGCGATATTCGGGAGGTCCCTCTCTGGGGATTTTTCAATGTCGGCGGGGAGCCTAGGCGTGGAGTGGATTTTCGGTGCTGGGGCATCAGTAAGGCCTAGGTCTTCAGTGACATTGTTAACTTTATTAAGATCGAAGCCAAGGACGGTAACCGAGTCGGAGATAGCATTATTGCTTGGAACAAGATCGGATTTTGACACGAGAAATGTCATGCCTGCTTTAGGCTCAGGCGTACTGGATGAAATATAGTCCAAGAACTGACCGTCCTCCTCGATAATGCGGAATTGGGAGTCTATCTTCTGTAAAAATTCTGATGGATTTTTAACGACAGATGGTGTGCCATCCTGATGGGGAAGAGTGTTATGAACGGGAGTGAGCTAAGGGAAGGGAAACACACATCTTGAAGTATATCACACCAGTCATCATCGTGCGACATTACAACTCTTGCTTGTGGTGTCTAGATGGTTTAAAATATGAGTTGCGAAACAGAGCGAAAAAAGAACGAGTTGTTTTGAAATTTGATGTAATCACCATGTGAAGAAGGTAGTTGTTAATTAGCTCAGCAGGGTGAAAGATCTAGGGCACTTCAGTCCACAGGAATGATGCAGATGCTTATAAGTATATACCTTGGAAATGGGAGAAAAATCAGAAATAACAACATCATCACTTCCGCCTGCGTGATCTTTGCCTCCGGTGATCGAGCCTCCCCCGAAAAAACTTAGAGACCACGAGAACGCCGATGATCCTTGGGAGTTTGAGACCGAAAAATTGCTCTTGTTGTTTCCCAATCGAGAATCCACGATCTGACAGATTTCAACCTTTCCGAAAAGCGTTCCCCAGATACCTGTTCCGAGAGAAATGGACAGCCCGTGGATGAATGTTGTCTGATTGGGAGAACCTTCCGGTGGTGAATTGTACTTTTTGCTGCGAGCCGGATTTTTGCGCGCATGGATGCCCCGCCAACGATAACTGCACGGGGAGTCGGCGCCAGCCGCAGGCTTGTATGTGATTTGGAACTCCTCGCGGACATGGTTAAACGACGCCATACCCCAGGATTGCAACTTTTCACAGCCAGTGACAAGGTACAGAGATCCATTCGGAAGTCCACGCCCTCTCGGACCGTTGATGTATTTGTACCAGCTTTCCGCGTTCTGCGCGGCGTATTTTCGGATATTTTCCAGGTTTTCAAGTTTCTCCAGGTGTGCGCCGTGTGGCAGGGCCAAAACAGCTCCTTGCGGGACTTCGCAGTTGAAGATGAATTCGCCCCCGGGAAAATCGCTGTGATAGTCAGCGGTCGGGGATTGGATCCTGAAATCATAGACGTACTCCGAGGAACAGTCGATATCTAGCTTCTGGACAGATGGAGTCGACACATGATTTCCGGGCTCGAAATCCACATGCACGACATCTCTTCGAACGTAGGGCGCCAAAGGGGAGAAGTTTTCAGGAACGTCGTTTCCATTCACAAGGTGATCCGCAGGAAGGTAAATGTTGAAGAAGAAATCAAATATTCCGTCTGGTGTGACTCTGCCGACATCACCGATGGAAACACCGATTTTCTGATATTCGTCGGGAAGATTCGGTTGAGGCCCCGGAACATAGAGAGGAAATCCGCGCTTCTGACGTAATAGCTGGCTGCAATAGATTTCACTTTCGGAATATGCATCGCCTGTGATGGTGGTGGTGTGTTCTCGAGCCTGCTGAGACACAGGGTGAATCATGTACGATGAGGATCAAATATTCTGTTGTACCCACATTTGTTGCAGGGTGGTTGTGAACGTCTCCCAATACGAACTGTCCTCCGACGATTTCGAAGCCAGCAGCATTCTGGAATAAGTGTGAACTAAGAGAGAGTTCAGAGGTCAGTTTAGCCAGGAAAGATGTTGTTTTTGCGCACCTAGGCACCGTCGGACGTGTCTCAGTACCACTTGACACGAGAATACTGGCTGGTTCTTCCATAATGGGGGCGCCAGGAAGGATGAGAGACTGAAGAATCAAAGCAGCTGTGCCCGGACTGCCAGTGGCTAGCGATATATCTGCGGCACGCACAGCCCAAATCACAGCCTGTCAGAGCCCATACATTACTACAGGCGCCTATGACATATTTTTGGAGACTTCAGCTTTGGATTGACTGAGAGCACACAGCCAGACGTTCGGAAGTACTCAGGTTATTCCTGGAGGTATCCAGGTTGCTTGTTCCCCGGCACGTCAGCACCAATTAAACCAAAACTCAACGGTCTCAACCTCAGTACCGGCCGAAGCTTGACTGGGAGTCCCTGCAGACCTAGAAGTTGTACCCCGTCCAGTAGTTCGTCAACAAAAAGCCAGCCTGTTGCGCTTGGTGCGGAATGTCCAGCGCTGGAGCCTGGTGCATGCCATCATCCGAGTAAGACGCGGGTGGACCGGAGCCGTTAGCATCGCAACGCAACTTCGGCCCACGGTAGATCTGGGCCCTGCACATGACGTGGAGCCGAGGCCCGGGCTTCAAGCTTCAATCTTCAAGTTGTAGTCGACCGAGACTCCATGGGACTGCCAGTAGGATTCGAACATGTAGTTTGCCACGGCATGCAAGCACTGTGGAGGCGGAACTAAAGAGGTAACTGGACGTGCACGTGGTGACCGTGACTCACGGCACGCTGGACTCATTCGGATCAAAAGTCTGGTTCCGGTGCAACTTCAACCGTGACGGAACTCGAGTTTTGCATCCTCTGTAACTCATAGCCCGTTTATCTACTCGTCTTTCAATGCCTGCTGCCTCACTCCCGCCGTGTTCTTCGTTACCACCGCTGACGATTCCGATCCATAGGTCGGTCACCGCCATCCGCCCTGCGCTCCGACGAGCTCCAGCACGTAGGTCGCCCCTTCGCCCTTTCCCTTTCCCGTAGAGCGCCAGACGAAGAGACGCGGGAATCTCCGCCCACACCTCCTCTACCAGTGGTTCCTCGCACATGACAAGCGCGGTCCCCGTCAGCCCCCCCGCCCTACGCCGTGCGCCGTGTACAGTATACGTCCCGCCCTTAACCCCGCGTGTCCCCGGCGGCGTGATGCTGGAAACCGAGCCCGTCGACGTGCGTGGCGTAGGTGTAGGTGTAGGCGCAGGACTCGTCGGCGTGCGCTACGTGGCATACGCCCGGCCCACACTGCCTGGCCCACGGCTCGGCTTCCCCGCGTTCCCCGCGAGCCTCCAGCACGTGGGCCTCTACCGCCTCCCGCAGACCGACGGGCCTTCCTCGTCCGCATCTGATGATGAGGAGCAGGAGGACCCCTGGGCGCGCGCGTACCCCCCCACGCCCGGCCGCGGTCCACACATAAGCTACGCCCAAGCAAGAGTTGAAGGAGGCGGAGGCAGACGACGACGCAATCAACAGCGACCTCGACGACTCAAACACGGAGAACGAGGCTGACGCGGACGCCGAGGGCGGCGCCGGCCCTGAGACGGACATCGTGTTTTGCACGTACGACAAGGTGCGGCGTGCCTCCCTCTTCCATGCGCTCTCTCATCCGTGCGCGTACCCTGGTGCGCCGCGCGGGGCAGAGTGTCTTCCTTTCTGCGCTGGGTTCTTTCCTTCCTTTCTTTTTATGTACGGTCGTATTGAGCGAGCGCGCTGACACGGGCGCATATTACACAGGTCGCGCACGTGAAGAAAAAGGGGAAGGCTCAAGGACGGCGTGGTGCATAGCGGGGGGCGGGATTATTTGTTTGGCCGGTGTACGGGGCAAGTCGCGGTTGCCTTTATTCCCTGCCACTCCTTCACGGTGAAGAGAGAAAAGTTTGACAGGAGGGCCCCGTTCGATTTGGGGTCGGGTGATAAACCTTCTCTAGGCTGTTTTTTCTTATTTCGTTCAGATTTTTTTGTCTAAATCAACTGCAGCGGGAAGAGGGAGGGAAGGCACCCGGTGGCACAAGGTGGGTCTGCCATCTTTCAACATTTAATGTATGAGTTTAAGCAGAAGGCCCCCATTTGATTCGGGGTCGGGTGATACGTTGTTCTTTGACTCGTTTTTTCTTGTTTCGTTCGATTTCTGTCCTTGGTCTTTGGGTGCGAGGACTTTTTTAAACCCGAGGAGAGCAACTACGTTAAGGTTGCGATGTTTACAGGGCAATAGTAAATGTGTGGTGTGTTGAAATTACGGCGGATGTACTGCAAGTACGTAGATTGTCAATGATACGGAGGTAGGTACACAAGTAGACAGGCGATAGTCAATCCATTGAAGACGATTCAATGCGTAAGGCTGGTGGGAATAGAAAGAAAGGGGCGGATTGCGATTCATGTTGAAAATCCAACTCAAAAGTATGTGCGGAAGGAGGGATATGCTCTGGGAAGAGCTCAGTCAGAGAGTTGAACGGAGAGTAGATCGCGGAGAGCAGAGGGAAGTTGCATATACCAGTGAAGTCGGACTGTTAGATACGCCCGCGTCACAACAGGATTCAGCCCGCATCACAGCACGGGAGTAAAAGACCCAAGAATTCAAGAAGCATGGTGCGGCATTGGATTTCAGACAGACGACCAGAGAAAATCAGTCGGCGCCGAACGTTTACGTTTATTACCCGGTTCCATTGAATCAGAATCTTCCTCATTTCGCGGATGGCAGACTCTCTTTGAACCAAATCAAACTTGAACTGATCCCTGGTAATAAAATTCTCGGTCAACTATTACGAGGGAAGTATGTAGGCGTGCCCACTATTAAATTTATGAACCCATGTAGTCGGGTTACTAGTAGGCATCGTGTTCGACTGATAGCAGAGCGATAATTAATTGAAGGGCAGCAGATACATGGGAGGATTGAGTAGGCCACATGTGGAAGAAGACGTTACTCCCTCGCTATCGCCTTCCAATCCCCCGAGAGAAGCGCCTATGCAGGTTTTGCCGTGATGCCATCGAGGACGAGGTCCACGCTCTTTTGGATTGCGTGGGCCATGCTCCCCTCACAGAGCTACGCGAAGACTTCCTTTCTGATGTTCTTGCTCGCGACTACGCTCTTCGAGCTGCCTATCCATCCGTGTCACACTATGACTTCCTCCGACGGTTGGTTTCCTCTAGGCAGTCGGTTAGGCGTTTCGCAAAGTACGTCTTCGAAGTCTTGGACAAGTTTGATTCCTTCATGCGTTTCATACCTGTGGGATATCATGTACCGGCCTCTTGATCCCCTTAATCCCGTCTATTGCCTGGTTCCGTGAGAAGTTCTCTTTGTAGTTCTATCGTACCGGGGCTTTGCGTAGATGACTGTAGCATACATTGTGGCTTGTGTATGTAGGTACAGTGCCCGCTTGTTTCCTCAATGGGACCGCTGCGGTAATATACCCTCCTCCTCCTCCTCCTCCTCCCTAGAATATAGAAATTTTTACATTGGAGTACAAGTGCGACATGTCGACCCGAGCAGTCAAAAAGGCACAATACGAAAAACTCAGGAGCTGTCGTTATACATCTCTTCATGATGTCTCATATACTCTGGTTGTAGTTGGTTCATCTACAAGAAATCTGAGCAGGTTGTAGTTTCGATCATCCCCTCATGAGGTCTCATGTACTCTGGCTGTAATTGGTTCATCCACGAGAAATCTGATCAGGTCGTAGTTTTGATTACTGAGGACGCGAATTTTTAAGAATAAAACAGCTCAACATCTGGCCAGCCGGCTGCGAGAGATTACATAGGGTGCGTGCCCAACGACGGCGGGGAAAAATCCCCAGCGGAAGGGTCTGCATCCAGTCCGAGAACACTCCCCGAAGATCCGACAGCAAGGGGCATAAACGGATCGACACTCCCCCAAAGGGGAGGCGCGAAGCGGTCAAACGAAGGCGCCGCAGTTGTCGGAGGGGGGGAGGGGGAGAGGAGACGTGTCGCCTCCGGTGAGGGGTTGCTGGACGGCGTCGGGTAGTCGTCCATGGGTTGCACCGAATTGAACCGTGCCGGCCGCCGCTGCACTTTGGCTGAGGGAGCAGGAGCATCCACGAGGGTTTTCAGGAAACGAGCGTATAGGTTGGGGCCGTGTTTCTCGTCGATCGACAGGTCGGGCGACGCCAAAAGGTCGATTACGTTTTGAACCAGTCCGTGGATTTCTTGCCGCTTGTCAGGAGTCAAGTAGGACGCAAATTTTGATTGCATGAGCTGTTGTTTGGTGTCAAAACGGCATGTGGTGCGAAAGGGAGCCATAAACCTTTACGAGCATCGAAGCTGCGAAAGTAACAAAAACGCTCTGCTCTATTGGTCCGTGGCGAAGGTAGACTCCTGAGAACGGATTCGAATGTTAGATGCTGACAAATTTTTGAAGGAAGACGACCGACTTTGATATGGTCTACCAACATCCTCTACCATGGCGGTGACAACGTCCGACGCCGCGGTCAAGCACTGGATCGTAGAGTGAGCGAAGGATTGGGCTTCGGGTAGGAAGATCATCTACCCGCGCAAAGAAAGGATTTTCGTCTGTGTTCTTGCCAAATGCATGCTGGAAGCCAAACGACAGCGCAACCAGCCGCGCATAGCTGAACGCGAGTTTCAGCAAACCGCTTCGGAACCGGTTCTGCGGATCCGTCGTGTCGGTTTGGTCGAGGATGAGCCGCCATTTGTTAGCGAGCCGTTTGAGTTCCTCGTCTGTCTCCGCGGCAACGCTTTCGAAGTCAACGTTCTGGCTAATAGTCAATACACGCAAGGTGAGATTTGAGCGACGTGCACAACCTTATTAAGACCCGTCGGGTGGCTCGGGTCGCTGTAGATCTTCGCCATGAAGGCGGCCATCACCTTCAGCTCCGCGTTGTAGGCACAGATATGAATATCAAAATTGGCCATGTTGTACGGAGAGCTGCGCCACCAGTCCTCCGAGTGGTTGGCCATGTAGTCATTGTTGCTGATGGTCGGCGCCTTGCCGTACTGCGACCCCGTAGAGCGGTCGAGATTGAAGCAATTGAGCCAGACGCGCGTCCGATTTAGCATCTCGCGCGCCTGGTTCTCGTTGATGGGTTTGGCTGTGTTGGGTACATGTAGATTGAGGTCCGTCGCCATTCTGTGTGGGGTAAGATCGATGCCAGTCACAATAGCGGGATGACTCACCTAATGGCGAGGCCGAGGTAGAGCCAACCTCGCTCCTCCTCCCACCGCTTTGCGGGGACCGGGTATAACGACATCAGGATATAACCCTGGCACAGCTCGACGCATTTGTGGCCACTGATTAATGCGGTGCCCGCGGCTAGCTGCGCCAAGTGCATAGCTTGAGGGTAGAGCTCAGGACGCTGTATGTAAAATCGCGACGCAATGGCGCAGACTGTGAAGCGTGATTAGTCCACTACGGGAGGGGGACACGCAACAACGCACCGACTGTGAATAAGAAAGGGCTGCGGAAGCAGGTCTTTTGCGGCGTATAAAGGACAGGATCTAGGAGAGATACCGAGATATTCATGTATTGGAAGTATCTGCAGGAACATTATGGTCGGATACTCAAACATATATGGCTCCACGCACATATCGAAAAGTTTCTCGGCTTCCTGGGGGGTTATGAGCCCCCGAGTCAAGATATGCGGCGCTGCCAGTCCACCACCGAGCGGTCTGCTTCGCATGGGATCAGGGGTAGGGCCTGGAGGGCGTGTCAAAAGCGAGCGAATAAATGTGGGAGAACGTGTACTGGATCTGAAAAAATCGGCATTCGCCACACCCAGCGCTTGCGCATCGCCCATGGCTTCCGGGCTCTTCGCTCTGTTGTTGTTCAAGCTGAGATTCGCTATCAAGCCAAGCGGAATGGCTTCGCTAGGCAATGTTGCCAGCTTCGCGTTCTCAGAATCCTTCTTCTTGGTGGGTGAGCGCCCGCCGCCGTTGGTGCTGTCGGAGAAGGAATGCTGGCGCACCTTGTTCCAATGCCCTCGGCGCGCCACTTCCTCGCCCTCCGAGTCGAGGACCTCGATCTCATACTCCTCCTTCGGCTCGTCACTGCTGACAATGTCCTCAACCTCTTCCTCGCTGCTCGAGTCCTCCAGGTCCTCCTTGACCAAGAAGCGTTTCGGTATCCCAGCACCACCGATCCCAATAAACCCGTCGAACTCGGCAAGACTGTCTCGAGCCTTCGCGATCCAGTCTTCGACTGCTTTGTTTGCATCATACTCGACTTTGGTGGATGAGCTCTCGGTCCCGTAATACGACGCGCTGGTGGAGAAGGGCGAGAGCAGGGGTGAATGGAGCCCGGAGGTTGAAGTGAGGGGGAATGCATCTGAATTTGCAGCTTGTGAGTGGCGCGCGTTGGTCTCCTCGAGCTGTGTCATGAGCTTCTGGATCCTTGCCGCCTGTTCGCGAATTCGGTTCAAGAGGTGCTCGCGTTTTCTACTCAACTATTCAGTACAGATAATAATGGGTAAGCCACCAATAAACAGACGGGGGTGTTCTGCGTTTCTTGCGACCAGGCGTTACGCAATCGTGGCGGCCATTAAAGCACCGTTTGCACGGATCGGTCTCGGTCTTGAACTCGCATTTCACCTTGAGGTTCTTGCACCGCGCACAAGCTCCGACACTGGCCGCGAAGTTAGATGGCGCCCAATCAAGTAGGATGGGGATCACGTACGGCTTGGCGGGCGCACCGCCCTCCTCCTCATCCATATCGGCATCCATCTCGTCGTCCTTGGGGTCATTGATGGGCTCTGGGACGCGCTGTCGCTTGACCTTTGGCTGTGGGCCGGGCTGGAACACGGATCGGGGCAGATGGTACGACCGGTTGGGCTGCGCTGCCGCTGGCTGGTTGGGGGGAAACAGCTCGGAGGCGCGCGCGGGCGACGCAACAGCACCAGTGGTTATTGGGCTCAGGCCAGTGGCTGCGAGGGGTGTGGGCGATGTCGCGGCCTGGAAGTTATACGACACGGCGTTATTGTGATACGCACGCGGTTCGGTGGTGAGGAAGGCGGGGTTTTGGCCGTACCAGGCGACATTTTGCCAAGGCTGCCGCGGCCGCGACGAGCCGTAGATGCCGCGGACGCGGGAGGCGCCGAGGGACGCGGATGGACTGTGGCTGGTTCGGGTGTATGAGAAACTCCTGTTGCTCTGCGATGCCTGGAGGGTCGCGGGCTGACTGGGGGGTGAAGCGGTGAACTGGCGAGGCTGAAAGAACTCAGGATTGAACTGATAGTTGTCTCCGAAGCCCTGCTGGAGGGGGGGAAAGTCGTACTCCTGCTCGAGCTGGAGACGGGGGTGAGAGTACTGGCTCCATTGCTCGTACGGCTTGGCGGGCCCGCCGCCCTTCTCATCCATATCGACCTCCATCTCGTTGGCCTTAGGGTTATTGTTGAGTTCTGAGATGCGTTGCCGCTTAGCGGAAGGCACAGGATCGCCCTTATTCATTGGCTTATCTACCAGGAAAACCGTGCCTGAAACTGTGAATTAAACAAAGAGTGTTTGCTGAGTTATTCGAGACGGACCATCTTCCTCTACGATCTTGAAATGCTCGAATACTCGTTCCAGAAATTCCATCTCGTTTTGTACAGTGGATGTGGTGCCGTCCTGGTTGTACGGGAAATGAAAATACTAAAAGGGAAATGGCTATTATGCGTACGTCGTATACCAGTAGAGCATCCGACCAATGGTCATTGTGGGTTATCGCCACTGTTGCCTCAGGGAACTGATAGGATCTTTAAAACAGAGTGCAGAAGAATATCGATGAAATGCTCAAACCTCTCGAAGAATGTGTTTGTTGAGTAGTTGAGACGGATTTTCGATCTGTGGGAAGGTCTCCCATGAGTGAATTGGAGAAAGGTAATTTTAAGAATCGTACTATGGGCATAGGCGCGGCGTCGGCCAAAACCACCTCGCCGTGGAGTGTGTCATTTCTACCTGCATACTGTTTTCCCCCAGCAGCTGCACTACCACCAAAAAAACCGAGTGCCCAAAAGAACGGAGACCTTTGCGAGCCATATGGCACGAAACCAGGGCGGCCCGCCGATTGTGAGTCTACCAGCTGGCAAATTTCAACATTTCCAAAAAGCCTCCCCCAGAGTCCTTCGCCCAGGGAAATTGTAAAGGCATGGATGAACGTAGTCTGGTTGGGAGGAGTTTCGTTCGCAGGTGGGGGGTCGGAGTGTTTTTGCCGAGCGCGCGCGCCTCTTCGCCAGCGATATTGATACCCAGAAGCTTCATCGGTGCTGGGTTTGAACGAGAGCTCGAACTCGTGCTGGATTGCAACATCTTGGAACGACGCCATGCCCCATGACTTGGCTTTTTCGTATCCAGTGACGAGGTACAGCGACCCATTCGTTAATCCGCGGCCTCTGGCCCCGTTGACATATTTATACCAGCTTTCGGCATGTTTTGCTGCATACTGGCGCATTGGTTCCAAATTTTCGAGTTTCTCTCGCAGTGCGCCATCCGGAAGCGCCAAAACGGCTCCGTTCGGACCAACACAATTGAAAATGAATTCTCCACCCGGAAACGACCTGTATGTTCTTAATAAACTCCTTCATTCATTGAGCGTTCATGCAAGACTCACTCTAGTACACCACGCTCCGACTCGTAAACAGACGGCGTCGAAACGTAGTTGCCCTTCGCGAATTCATGGGGGATGACATCTGCTGGACTGTGGCGCGGCAATGGCACGAAATCCTCGGGGGCATTTGCATTGATAGGGTGGCCTGGAGGGCAGTAGATATTGAAGAAGAAGTCGAAGATTCCTTCGGGCGTCACTCTACCGACGTCGCCTATGGCAACACCCTTTCTTCTATATTCGGCCGGAAGATTCATTGGAGGCCCGGGAACGTACAGCGGGAATCCGCGTCCTTGACGAAGCAATTGGCTACTATAGCTTCCGCTTTCTGTATAAACACCACCAGTGAGATCTTGTGAGGGCGACGAAATATTTCCTGTGCCCGTCGCCATCTAAATATGGATCCGGAAGAAAGATGAGTGATATATAATGTTAGAATCTCATGCACGTAGCACACACCGTCCCAATTATTCCCATCGATTGTCCATGACCTAATGACTGTCGGTCAAGAGTTTTTATTGAAAGATGAGTAGTTTGCACCTCGGGGTATAGTGGGGGAAGGCACCATCGGATGTATGTTCATATTTCCTTGTACAGTCGTGAAATGTGAACCTTCAATTCCAAAGCGAGTCGCATTTTGGAACATAGAGGCAGCGCTGAGCAAACAATCAGTTCTGAATTTGTCCACTTGAGCATTCACACCTTTGCTCTGGGAGGAGGGGCTCGCTATACCGCACGGATAGATTGGCCTCTTCCTCCATAGGCAAACTGGGCAAGAGTAGGCAGGAAAGCGGGGTAATGGGTAAGACAGAGGCGATGAGCCTGAGATATGATCGGTGTCCACAGCTGTGTCAAAGCGCTGTAGAATACCACATGTCCTGATGGCACTGCGTCCGGGGATGAAGAACCATGCTGAAAGTCAGACATAAAAAGAATCTTCACACGATTGCGTACAGCCCTCCGCTAGGAACGAGCAAGGGAGCCTGTCATGGGAAAATAAGCGACCGTCTCCTTCAGTCACTTCGGCCCTCTGCCAGCTAGATGTTACCTAGGTGGAGACAGGCCAATATCTTGGCTAATATATTCGTCATGGTAGACTTATGCAAAAGCCCGCCATCCAAGTTCACTGAGAAAGCGAGGTTAAGGTAAACGAGGTCACGATTCGGAATTCGGCAAGGTGATCCGTAGGACCGTACATATGAGGTCAATGCCGCACCACCCAACCGCCCTCACCTCCCTTGCCCTAGATCGCTTACGGTCTACCCTTGCCCGCGCTCCTGCGCGCAGCCTGCGTTCCTGGGTTTCCCTGCCTGAGCAAGCCGCGCTCCACCCGGGCCGCCTCCCACATGGCACAGACTGACTCTGGACCGTCCGCCTCTGCATCCTCGCGAAGACGCCCAGGTCGATGGAAAGGGCCCCGGGCGCACGGTACCGCGCGTGGCGCACCCCTCGCTCGACCCACCCCGCGCCCGCCCGCCGCCATTCCCGCTAAGCTGAAGCACGAGCTGGACGCAAAGGCGACAAAGGCGGAGGCGGGCGAAGAGGCGATCAACAGCGACCTCGACCACTCGGGCACGGAGAACGAGGCGGAGCGGATGGCAGCGTTGAGACTGACGTCGTGTTTTGATAAAGGTGTGTCTTTCCTCCTTTGCTCTATCCTTTGCACCTATATCTGTACGTCGCGGTGCGCTTTTATGCATGCGGTCGGCATGAGATGTGGGGTTCCTTTGTGTGGTTTTTTTCATTATCACGGCAACTCGCAGGTCGCGCGTGAAGGACAAGTGAAGTGCGTGCTCAAGGACCGCACGATCCACATGGGCGGCAGGGATTATCTTTTTAATCGGTGTACCGTTCCCTTCCTTCAAGTTTCCTTCGTTCTTTTCCTATTTATGGTGCTTTTGGCTTCAAGTTGCGCGCATGTATAGGAAGCTCGAGTGATAGCCGGTGCTATCCTGGACCATATCTGCGCTCGGTCTCGGATCTTCAGGCACCCATCCCTCTTGTATCATTCATCCACTCTCGTCCCATCCCTCTCCTCCTTCCTTCATCTACACATTCTTTCGTATATCATTGAGCTTTCCTTCATTGTTCAATTATTTCTGGAAAAGGATTTTCGAGCAGCAGCGTCGGTGCGAGGGCGAGGGCGAGGGCGGTGACAGGTTCTTCCGATCTAACTGGCAAGCCAAGTCAAAAAACTGTAACTTCGCAGCGTAGTTCAACTTGTTTGAGGTTCCTTACCGAGAGGTAGCTCATACTCCGAAATTGAGGCTGCAGAACATGCAACTGATGGCATCAGGTGCGCGTCTGTCACTGTTGCACTGGTCCTGCAGGAGATTCAAGCAGAAGGGTCCTGTGCGATACAGAGTCGGATGATGTGGATGAAATCAAATGTGTTTTTCTTTTGGTATGCTTTCTCCCTTTTCCTTTTCTTTGGCTTTGGGCTTTAGTCGTTAGCTCGGGCGGGAGGCATTTATTTTCCGTACTTCTACTAGGTGTATGCGGTGAGGCGATTACAGAGCAGGAAGTCGGAGGAACGGAAAGCGGGAGTGCTAAACTACCGCAGATGCACTTTGAATTAGGATGGTAGGTAGGTAGATACAGGAGTTGCGAGGTGGTACTTATTTGATTGAAGACGGTTCAGTGAAGAATGATCCAGCTGGAGTGCGTTGAAATCTATCTTGAATCTTGAAAGTACGTATGTATTTGCGCTGGAGGAGTCATATATATTCCGGAGAGCTATACACTGCCTGCTCGCTGCCGGCGGCCAAAATACAGTTTGTAGAAAATGGTGTTGCCAGCACCTGCCACCTGCAATAATTCAGTGGAGGATTTTGCGGGGACTTCATTGAGGAGCGCAGAGGGTTGAACTCGGACTGCAAGATATACTGACATAGCAACTTGGCGGGATTTGGGGCCGCGCCAGAGCACGGGAGGAATATACCGAAGAATTCAAGAAACGCGGCCGTTGGAGGACGATCGAGACTCGAGATGTAGAGGATTGAAGTACGGAGTCTGCCGCGGTATTCCATCAAGCTGCGTGGAAGTGTGGACGTGGTTCACGCCGATCTCGGAGCAACAAACTCCGGTTGGTTCAGGTTGAACTTCGCCCCAGCTCGATTTTTGGCATCTCTGCGGACAATGCTCTCTGTCTTGTCTGTCATCGACGAATTTATGGATCACAGAAAAACGTTCATCCAACCGTAGTCCGCGACTACAATAGAAGTTGGGTACACCAGTGAGCTTGCATTGTTGGAAATTCCAACAGAGGCGGCACAACGGGATTTGGCCCGCGCTGGCAGAGCACGGGAGGAAAGTAGCCAAGAATTCAAGAAGCATGGTGCGGGATTGGATTTCAGACAGACGACCAGAGAAAACCAGTTGGCGCCGAACGTTTACGTTTTTTAACAGGTTCCATTGGATACGTACTCCCCGTTTTCCGAATGTCAAACTCGCATTCGAATCGCGCGCAAACGCCCCATTCAGTAACTGGAACGACGTGCCAAGTTGTAGAGATACTTGGCCTCAAAGCAATCCGATGCTAAGCAGGAAAGACTTACTAGTGGCCAAGAGTTTCGTTCCGGCGTTTGGTATTGAAAGGAAGGAACTGATTTCGTGCTGCAGGAGGCCGGGGTGGTATGTCATGGTCAGAAGATTATCGCAAGGGAGAGGGACGGTTGGCACCGTGGTACTTCAGGTCTAGCGTCGCCACCTCCTATACTTGAGTTGTACCCGTTGCTTAACAAAGAACCATCCTTTCGCGCTTGAGACCGCCGTGCGGAATGTTCAGGGCTGCCGCACGTAACCATGCGATCGAGGCGCGGGAGTTCAGGATCTGTCAGCTTCCGAGCATTATCGTGGCGCCGCCGTAGATTGGGCTGATATTGGGTCCTGCCAGAGGCTGGCACGCGTGGAGCGGAAGCCAGACTTCAAGCTTCAAGCTTCGCGTTGGAGGAGCTGGTCGAGACTCGAGAGGGCTGTAGAGGATTCGATTACGGAGTCTGCCGTGGCAAGCAGCATTCTGGAGGTGGAAGTGGTTGCGGAAGACTTGTCGACGTTGTGACGCTGGCACGCCGGACTCGAGTCGTTCGGATCAACATGTACAGACTCCGGTTGGTTCCGGTTCAACTTCAACCGAAACTCAGACTCGCCCAGCTCGATTTTTGGATGTCTGCGGATAGTTCTCGGCGCAGCGTTTCCTCGAATTCATTGCTCCAACGTTCTCCCAAGTCTACAGTCCCTGGCAATAAATATGCGGACAACTTGGATCCCCCCAGTTTTGCGCATGTAACCAATTTGGAAGATTCCTTCGGAGGTCGATACAAGTACAAGTACGACTAATCCTTCTGCAGCGAGATAGAGGACGGAGGCCGTGACATAGTAGGCCGCATAATTAACACTATCGAATGTAAAAAAAGAAAGCGAGGGATAGCAGGGCCGGCCCCGAGTAAAAAAAAAGGGCAAAGAGGAGAACTTGTATGAGGGTCCAAATGCACACTTATTCGGCCGCAACTTTTTTTTACGAAATCTTGTTTGCCGCAACTTTTTTGCCCGTTTTGATGACCATGCCGCAACTTTTAGACCCTTTGAGTTGACCCAAAAAAGTTGCGGCAAAGTGCGTCCTGCCGCAACTTTTTATTCAGGTGCCAAAAAAACTTTTGCTGATTGGAGTGACATTGCTATAACTGTATACTGGGAGGTACAGGAACCTCAGGAAGCACGCCGCTATGGCCCATGGCCAATTATGAGAGGTGCTGCCAGAAATTGGACTTTTGGTACATGGGTGATGGGAGCAAATACCTGGGGTGTTGATGGGACGGTTCCTGATACACTCATGATTAAATCGAGGCATTTCCACACGTTCTGGGTCCTTGTCGAGGAATCAGAGAATGGGCTGATCATGGGATCAATAAGGTTCCCACGGTTTACTTGCAGTTCGGCTGATGCGCGAGCGCAAGCGGTTCATCTGGTCGGGTTGGTCAGTTAGTTTACCAATGGTCTCCATGTAAACCATGAGTAGAGGGCATAGTAACAGCAGGTGGGCCAAAGTACAGAGAACTACGCCGGAAGGCCCAGAACAGATGTTAGATAGTGGATAGATTGACAATGACATATTCCACTGTGATACTGTATGCTAGTTGTTGACCATGCCCAAGATCTCTAGGATAACCCTGCTCTGTGGAGGTGGTTGCTGAGTCAGGCACAGTGAGCCCGAGTTTACCATTGTGCCACAGCATGCTCCAGGCACCCAGTGGATGGGGCATTAGGGCAGGTAATCCTAAAATGGCCTGCACAATATGAATATCCAAGAGAAGCTCATTGGGAGCTCAAACCTCATTGGGAGCTCAAACCTCAGTGAGTGGTCGCAAGGCTCAGTTCAATGCAAGTTTGGTGCCCCCTTTAAAGAAGTCAATGCTTGTGGTCGGCTCAGGCACACTGAACCAGTTTGGGGCAGTATTTGAGCCTGAATTATCACATCGGCCATCTCGGGCAGCCATACAGAACACATGTGAAGTAGCAGTCGGCCATACAGATCAGAGAACACTTAGAGGCAGAATGAACACCATGGACGAGTCATCATTAGAGGACCTGATTCCGGTAGTTATCCAAGAAGGGATGTGGTCGCACAAGAGACAAGCAAACACTGGACCATGGAGCTTAGGTACGAAGCAGAGATCTGAGCTTGATCAATACACTATGTCAATCTGGAAATCATGTTTGTTGCCCATGCATGATGAAGAGGTTGGTTCAATTACTCAGTCCCGTACGTGAATTTCCAGTGACTTTCGAAGCCCGCCCGTGCCATAGCGGCATGCTTCCTGAGGTTCCTGTACCTCCCAGTATACAGTTATAGCAATTTCACTCCAATCAGCAAAAGTTTTTTTGGCACCTGAAAAAAGTTGCGGCAGGACGCACTTTGCCGCAACTTTTTGGGTCAACTCAAAGGGTCTAAAAGTTGCGGCATGGTCATCAAAACGGGCAAAAAAGTTGCGGCAAACAAGATTTCGTAAAAAAAAGTTGCGGCCGAATAAATGTGCACTTGGACCCTCATAAACTTGAAGCTACATTTACCGAATGAAATAACACTCCTCCTCGGTACCTTTCAGAAGGGACGTCGCAGTCGAAGGTGCGGTTGCCAACTTCCCATCGATACATGGTGTATGCTGACGAGGATAAGATCCTCAAGCTTGATCTGGTGCGGTCCGGGACCGACTCTCCACCGTGCGTCCGCGTCATCTTCCATTGGCTGCCCATGTCTTTCCTGTAAATGATAAGCTGTAATTCCGCGCATGCAAAATGGGGAGGAACCATACCTGGATGAACCGCTTGACACACTTCGCGACGTTTTTGGCTAATTTGGCCCGCGTAATGGGGCCGGGGGGGCTGCGAAAGTCTTTTGTTGGTATCTGTCTGCTCCACTGGCGGTAGCCGGGCCACTAAAATTGATGAATTAGTTGAAACTCCATTGTGCAAGGCGAAAAAAAAGCGCACCTCAAGCCGGATGGATACGCTGGGGCCACGACCTTCGAATACAGGCTCGTCCCGCTTTAATAGCCTCCTCACACGAGAGTGCAAGGCATCGGAAAGTGGGATTCCACACTCGGAAGGGTTTTCCATCCAGAAATGGATGGGGGCCTCCATATCGACCTCCTCAGCATACCGACGGCGGTCGCTGTTCGTCTGAGGCTTATACATAAGCTGTGGTACGAAAGGACCGGAGACGCCGGCAGCAGGGAGGGATAGAGCATCTTTGAAGAACTGGAGCTGGTCGCGGTGCGTGTACAGCGGCTGCGTGCGTTCTTCTGTCTAAACGATGCCGTGTCAACACAGTGGTACAGATGGAATCGATAAGATGACTCACCTTGGGCTGGGGACTTGGAGACGCGGCGAAGCTTCGGGGACCAGGGCTACCGCGGTCACTCGGTGATGAGGGAGGAGTCAAGTCGAGCGCTGGAGCCTGAGGGGAGGTTCGGTGTGCCGTGTAATCTTCCGGCCTTTCTAGGCCATACTGTCGCCGCGGATCAAATTCCGTCTCGCTGATTCCGGTCGAAGACGGGATGGCGGGACGTGACACTGGGTCATCTCGAAGTCCTTCGACGTCATTATTGGAAACAACAGGATCGAATCCAAGTGCGTAATAGTCAGATATATTTTTTCGGAGGGTTGAAGGATCGGATTTTGACACGAGGAACGTTGCACCTGTCCTGGTGTTAGGCAAAGAATAAAATGCGGGCCACGGGCCCACCGTCTTTCTCCGTTACGTTGAACTGATCTTGTATCTTCTGCAAAAATTCTGATGGATTTTGAACGACGGAGGGTGAGCCATCCTAACGTTAGGGAGAGGAAATGAAAAAGAGAAAATTTAAGGAAAAATCACGCACATCGTGAAGCATATCCCGCCAATCGTCATCGTGCGACATTACAACTCTCGCCTGTGGCGCCTAATGAATTGTAGGATGAGCTTCGAGACAGAGCGACATTAGCATGGATAATCACCGTACGAAGCAGATACTCGTTAATTAGTTCGCCAGGATGAAAGATCTAGAACCTTTTCGTTTAATCTCGCAAATAATTCCGTGCCTAACAAGCACACCTTGGCAACCGGAGGAAAATCAGAAATAACAATGTCCCCACTGGGAGCATCATGATGTTTGCCTCCAGTCGTTGAAGTTCCCCTGAAAAAACTCAGAGACCACGAGAACAACGATGAACCTTGGGTGTTTGAGATGGAAAAGTCGTTCTTGCTGCTTAATTGCGAATCCACGATCTGTCGGAGTTCGACATCCCCGAAAAGCTTTCCCCAGATTCCTGTCCCGAGTGCAATAGATAACCCGTGTATGAATATTGTCTGATTGAGAGAACGTTCCGGCGAGGGATTGTAGCTCTTGTGACGGGCCGGGTTTTTGCGTGCGTAAATGCCCCTCCAACGATAGCTGTCCGGGGAGTCGGCACCAGCCGTAGGTTTGTACGTTAGTTGGAACTCCTCGCGGACACTGTTAAATGCCGCCATACCCCACGACTGCGATTTTTCACAGCCCGTGACAAGATACAGAGATCCGTTCTGAAGTCCGCGCCCTCTCGGACCGTTGATATATTTGTACCAGCTTTCCGCATTCTGCGCGGCGTATTGCCGTATGTTCTCCAGGTTTTCAAGCTTCTCGAGGCGTGCGCCGTGCGGCAAGGCCAAAACAGCGCCCGTCGGCGCTTCGCAGTTAAACATGAATTCGCCCCCAGGAAAATCACTGCGATGGTTGATGGTTAGCAAGTCGGTGATTGTAAGTGGAGAAGACATACTTTGAGGAATAGTCATGCTCTAGCTTTTGGACGGATGGTGACGAGACATAATTCCCTGGAACAAAATGCAGGCGGAGTACGTCTATCGAAGCATATCCTGACATCGGAGAAAAGTCTTCAGGAGTGTTTGCATTGATGGGATGTTCCGGAGGAAGATAAATGTTAAAGAAGAAATCAAATATGCCCTCTGGCGTAACCCTGCCGACATCACCGATGGCAACACCAGTTCGCTGGTACTCATCAGGAAGATTCTGTTGAGGCTCTGGGACATGGAGGGGAAACCCGCGCTTCTGACGCAGTAATTGGCTGCAATAAATTTCGCTTTCGGAATATGCATCGCCTGTGGTGGTGGTGTGTTCTCGAGCCTGCTGAGACGCAGGGTTAATCATGCACGACGAGGATCAAATATTCTGCTGTACCCACATTTGTCGCAGTGTGGTTGTGAACGTCTCCTAGTACAAATTGTCCTCCAACAATTTCGAAGCCAGCAGCGTTCTGGAACAAGTGTGAACTATGCGATATAAATTTTAGCAAGGCAAGAGTAGATTTAGTACGAACCTTTCCGCACTCAGATGTGTCTCACGACTACTTGCTGCCCGTATACTCGCGGGCACTTCCATGACGGGGGTCAGAACGGTGAGAGGCAGAAAGGCGGGAGAGTGATGGATATGGCTAGATATACATACTGCAGTGTTCACAGCCTGGCATGCAGTGCAGAAAGAAGCCCCGGTAACTTGACAAGAGAACAGCGTTCAACAGCCCAAGCATCGTACCAAAATACATATGGTATCGTAAGGTGGGCTCTACAGCCTCAGATTGATTGAGAGCTCGAGCAGTTCAGTGTCGTCGAACCCGAAGTAAGCCCAAAAGCGTAAGAAGCTGTAGACGCCCGTCCACGTACGAGTTATTTTTGCCGCCTTGATGAGAAAAACCGCAGATTCACGGTCAGAAGGGAGATTTGCCGTGTCTAAGATACGGCTCCTGGTATTTTCAAACGCTTCAAAGGCAGAACGTCCGGCGGCCAGTGCTACGTCTCCTGCGAAGGGTGGGCTGACGTGACAATTTGAAGTGCCGCAAGTCAGTTCGGCGATTGTTCGGCCAAAACAGTGTACAGCTTGCCGACGACGTCCTCGACGAAGTCTAGCACTCTGCGCCCCTTGCTTTCCTAAACTGCCTATTAGACCGGTGACCTAGGGCTTGCACCCGTCCGTCGGACGGGACGGCCGTCGCAAAAAACGGCCGTCGCTGAGAACGGGACGGGCCCACCCGTCCGTCAAGTTCATCTCCAATGTAGAGCGACGGACGGGACCCGTCCGTCGACAGGTGACGGCCGTTTTTGACGGGTACATTGAGAGTAAAGCAAACTGTTGTGGGATTTTGACACAAAAGACACAGAAATGTCCTGTTTATAATTTGTCATCTTTCTTCTAGTTATATTCTAGCTGGGGAAGCTTAAAATTACTCACAGAGTTGAAATTCATCAATGGAAAGCCTGCCGTAATCGCCGCCTTCCCTATGCGCCACAGAACTCCGTCGTCCCTAGTTGCCCAGATAGACACAGAAAATGACCTGTTTAGAATTTATCATTTTACTTTTAGTTATATTCTTGGTTATATTATACTTTACCGTCGTTGGTTGACCTTGTCTTTGCTTGACCCGTCAACCCGTCGACGGACGGGTAACGGGTGCCCCGTTGACGGGTCCACCCGTCCCGTGCCCGGCCGTCTAAACCTGACACTGAAGTACTGAACGGACGGGTCCCGTCCCGTCGTGACGGCCCGTCGACCCGTCACAAAGCCGGACGGCTGGAAGCCCTACCCGGGTGACCGTCTGTCTATGAAAAGTGTCGATAGTCTATCGACGAGCTTGCTCTCATAGACAGGCTGGATTCGAGCCTACTCATATGCAGCCGCGTTGGACCTGGACAGCCCACGCTAGCAGTAACGGTGAGCCCTTGTGTCCGTTGTATAACAAACCACCATCTTTCGCGGTCGAGTCTGCCAGTGCGGAATGTTCAGTGTGCACCATCATCCGAGTACAACGCGAGGGCTCCGGAGCCGTTAGCTTGCAAGTAAGCGCAGGGTCAAGTTTGGACGCAACTTGGGTCCAGTTGGGTTTGCGGTGCATCTTGTGCCCCGGCACCGTTGTAACTTCTGTCGCTTTGAATTCGAAGTTTGGATCGGCGGCCGGGATTTCAGGCTTGAAGCTTGAAGCGTCAAGTTGGAGTCGGTCGACACCAAAGGAATATAGGCATTGAGTATGTCGTCTGCCATGGGCCCGAGCATTCTAGTACTGGAGGTGGAAGAGGTTGTGGATGTATGACAAATGTATGACTCGGACGCCACGCCGATCTCGGATCAACGGGCTCCGCTTTGTTCCGGTTCAACGTGCAACTTGTTTTTTTCTATAGCTCTTCCGTTAAATCGAGTCTGTAATGAAGAATGTGCGTCGGCGTTGGTGAAGGCTCGATCACGTAGTTGATATTCCAAAACCTTTGATCTAATGGGATGAAAAATCGGGCTGGCATTCGAGCTCCGCAGGATATTTCGGCACTCGGGCTGACTTACACCCCCCTTTAACTACGATAGTTGAAACAAATTCAGGGCGTTCCAATAGCAGGTGCTTACTTATTTGCTGCCTTACCAGCTATCCACCTCCCAACAATTCGGATAGAAGTTTTCGCTCATTATATCACTTGGGCGGCGGGACAAAATCGCGAGTGTTGTGCTGCGCCCGAGTGAGCCGGACTAAGCTGGTGCGGAGCGGCGCAGGGTTTTCAGTTGACGGCTCTGCATTGGTCGCGGGGGCTCTCACCACTTGAACGTTTCGTCTGTCTGTTCGCGCGGATGCGCGGATGAAGCTCGTCCTCGGAGATATATTTCGCTGTCTTGGGAGCGTAGGTGCAGAGCCCGCTGAGGCCACTGCCAACGCAGCGCTGGCATGGACGGGCTGTTAATTAAAATGAGTAAATGAATGGCGGCAGTTGAGTTGCAGACATACAACCGTCGCAGGTGGCTTGCACCTCCTGGCACATAAGGCAAGGTGCGGGGTTCTCGGTTTTCTTAGGCTCATCTTTCAATTTGCTATGGGTGAGAGGCATCTGCATCCAAGATAGCCTGTCCGGGAGGCTGTTAAACGACCGGAGGTGTGTACGTATGATAGCCTGGCGTACTTGAGCGAGAGTGATATGAGAAATAAAAATTCATACTACTGGGGGGGTAATTGCTGCTGGCGGCCATGTGGGTGTACGGGCTGTGTTGCTGCAAACAGGGGCACGCTGTCTTCCTCAAGCCGCAGGACAGGGATTGTATCGCTCACGCCGCGGGCTCCAGAGCCGGACCTCGATCGGCCGGCGTCCTGAGTGGCGAGAAAGCCCTCGATGTTGAAGCGCAGTCTTGCGACAATTTGGCTGTCCTGCAAAGCGGTCTAGTGAGATCTGGCATAAAAGGCGACGCGGCAGGGAATTTACCCAGAGCCACTGGGGATTTTCCCCGAACCCGAGGCACTGAATGCGCAAACGGACGCAGGTCTCGCAGTGTCCATCCCGATTGGCGCGGGCGTCGCATTTCTGAGATGGGAAATAAGTGATTGGGCTGGAACATCAATTCAGTCGGTACCTTTCCGCGGATTCTGCATGTGTGGCAACCCGATTTGAGGCTAGCCACCGGGGCAGGCTGTTTCGGAGGACGATTGAACGAGACTCCTTCAACGGGTTCATCAATTTCTGGCCCTTGCCGTTCACGCAAGTCGCCATCTTTGTTTAAAATCCACGACTTGAGGAGATCGGCACATTCATCCCATCCGTTTTGCCGAGCGAGCATCTCGGGCGTAATGCCATGCTTGTCGGCCCGATTGGCGTGGGCGCCCCGAAGAAGAAGGGCGATGACGACGCTGGTGTTGCCATTAGCCGCCGCGAAATGGAGGGGTGTGCTCCCATTGGTGCCAATGATAGGCACCGAGGGATCTCGGCTTTTGTCATTCGAGTAGCGTCGCGGGAGTCTGGAGACAAATCAGAGACGGAAGCAATTTTTTTGGACGAAAAGCGCACCGCGGTGCATTGACGTCTGCACCGTAATCGATAAGGATCTGTACGACGCGCTCATTGCCTCCGGCGGCGGCAGCGTGCAGCGGAAGAACACCGTCTAAGGCGCTGACGTCGGAAAATCGCGACGCGAAGGATATGAGCCGGACGCACCGAGGACAGAGCTGATGGGCTGCCCGCGAGCGAGGGCATACTCAACGAGACCGACATTTCCGGTGGCAGCCGCCGAGTGGAGACCTATGTAAGCTCGCGACTGACAAAGAAACAGCTTCAGACTCGACACCGGCAAGGAGAGGAATACTTGCACGGTGCTGTAGAGTTTGGCATATATCCTGATACGTCTTGTATGAATTCTCTAAGTTTAGAGTGATCCAAGACAAACCATTCTGAAAGGCGGATATTAAAAGAAAAGTTCCCCGTGGTTGCGTACAATCCCTTGAGCATTTTCGAGTATCCGCGGCCGTCGGACACCAGTGGTCCGGTTTTTGAGTCCGTTCTTCGAGCCCTTTGCTAATTGGAGGCATTTAGGCAGAGACAATATCATTAGTGACGTAAACAAAGAAGCCAATCATCCAGCCAGGTTTTCGAGGGAGCTCGAAGGAGTGTCGAATAAGTAGCTGGTGTTTCGCGCCCACTTGCTGGAGCAGGATCGGTTCAAGTCAACACCCGGGGATGCCTGAGGTCTATTGTATAGCTTGAAAACGCCCACACCTCAACGCCGAGTTAAAAGCAAAGTTGGAAACACAACAAGTCGGAAATTGGTCGGAAAGCAAAAGCGAGTTGAAAGCGAGGACAGTCTCGGCCCGAAATGATCCGTCGGGATCCTCTCAAATATCTTATGTAATATAGCTCTTCCGCCTCACCCGAATTTCTCTATTGAAAGTGCATCTACATTAGTCTGAAATACTGATTTTGGTCCTACCATAGCTCTGCCTGTTCGAGTAAAAAATATCGAAGCTCCAATATGCGAGATGATTCCAGACATTCACCTAGTATTGCAAGTAATGTCATGATCCTGCGCACATACTTATCGGGGTAGTGCGCGCTTCCCGCCATCTTTTTTCTCTCATTCGGAAGCGAGGATTAATCTCTTAATTCGCTTCGAGCTCCCCTGCCTGTAGCTCGTGTAACACTTGGTGAAATTTGAACAAAAGTCATGTGATTCAGGTTGAAAAATCGGCCAGTCGCAAATATAAATTCCGGTTGGAATGATAAGCACTTTAACGAGACCGTTCGTTCCCCACAGCATGACATCACGGACAATTTGAATAAAGCGGATTGATAATTCGTTGTTTACATTGTTTACATTTTAGGCACCCGCCTCCGCGTACATGTACACTAAGGTAGCCGAAACTGCCTCGACGGACCGAATGTAAGTAATGTAAATATTTTTCAAGCTTTGTTATACGCAGCAGATATTGCATCTGGTTGAACAAACATGATCTCTACTCAAGCTCATCCGGGGAATACGGCTCCTCGTAGTTGAGCGGGCCCGCAGGCGCGCGCTTCTCCAATTCGTCGGGCGAGTACGGTTCCTCGTAATTGAGTGGGCCCGCAGGCGCGCGCTTCTCCAATTCGTCGGGCGAGTATGGTTCCTCGTAGTTAAGCGGCCCTGCGGGGGACCGCTTCGCCAGTTCGTCGGGAGAATATTCCTCTTCGTAATTTTCTGGGCCCTCGCGCCTCTCCAATTCATCGGGCGAGTAGGGCTCTTCGTAATTGAGTGGGCCCGCACGCCTCTCCAACTCATCGGGAGAATAGGGCTCTTCGTAGTTCGGCGGGCCCGCAGGGGTGCGTCCCTGAAGAGCCAGAGCTATGAACAAAATAAGGGCTAAAACAGACTGGACATGAGGAGAACAGACCCCTAGATGCGGACGGTTGGGCCCTCAAGACGCACAAAAGCAAAGCCGCGAAGACGGGTGTGAAACGCATGGCGGGAAGGAAGTTCTGGCTCTGGGAGTAGTGGGAAGGGTAGCACTGAGGAATTAAGCCAAGAAAGCAACCCTTTTTAAAGTGGTTACGCCACTTACGCTATGCACAACATAAAAAAAGACAAGAGTAAGACATGAACGCGAAACGTTTTTTGATTAGCTCTAATCGAACCCCAGTCAGCACGCCGTTGAAATGCTCCACGGGGTACCCGTATTCACCGATCTCCGAAGAATATTACTGTACCAAATACACGAATCCATTCGCTTCCACCGAGCGCCCACCTCATGGAGCTGTGTGTCGCGCCACAACTGACAGATCGCTCGTTACTCAGCGGCGTATCGTTTCGGGGTTCTGGCGGGGAGCGTGTAAAGAGTGGTAATTAATTGTGAAGAGGGCTATCGCCGCGCCTTTCCAAATAGCTTTACGAAACATACACGAATCTAATTTATTTAAAGTCACGCAAGCTGCATTAATTCGAATCCTGCCGAGGCGCTCCGTCAGTGGGGCGACGGAGATCAGCAAAAATTACGAACCGAGGGGCGGCATCGAGAACACCTGCTCAAATTCCAGCCGGCACGCGGGACACACGACCTCGACGGTTATTTCTGTGTCTCCGAGACAATCGAACCGCGGGGTGGGCGCCTTGAGCTCTTGGGCGTCCAGATACCCCAGTCGGCTCTGCGTCGCACGGCTCGTGAAGTTGACCGTGCCGAGAAGCGACTCGCGCGCTGGGCGTGTGTTCCAGCTCATCGTCTTGAGCGCTTTTCGGTCCGCCGGGGTGCTGAGGTTCCAGATTTCAATGGCGGTTACGTCGCCTTCCGACATGTAGCTTTTGTGGCCAGCAATGAGCTCTTCAGCGGCCGAGACCCAGCCGGTGAGATAGCACTGTGGCCAGCTACTGTTGGCTCTCCAGTGGTAGATCATGGAGTCCTGGGCGAACAATGTTCATTAATTGCGAGACTTGAACTGGACAGAAGAAGCTTACGGTCGGGCCAAGAACCACAGAGGAACCGGATTCGTAGACCTCGTCCGGCGCGGCTGAGTTGGCGCGCACGATGTACTTTGGGAACACCATCCTCGGAACTAAAAGAATATAATGAGCCCGAGCGCAAAAGAAACACCCCAAACCCACATTTAAACTTCATCTTGCGCATTGTGTTATGTCCGCTGTCAAGATTGGGCGAAGGGCGCACAATCCGAAGGCTAGATTCGATGTCCTTGGGCCTGAGCAACAACGCGGGTTCGTCAATTGCATATACCACGCTCAGATGGAACGCGGCAGCAGCAGCGATAGCGATGATGGCCACGAGCAGGCTGAACACCAGAGGATAGCGCGGAGACTGCTCTGTGGTGTTGGATTTCGTGGGTTTGGGTTTCATTTCGAATCCAGCGCCGTCGTCTGGCGGCGACGACATAAGAGGGGTGTATTCTGCCATGAGGGGGAATGCTTCAGAAAATCGAATGTTGGTGGGGTCTCTGGACAGCAAATTGGGGGGGGATGCCAGGTTACTCGGGAATCTGCAGATAGGCGCCAAATTTGGACCCACGTACAATCTAAGTTGAGAAATCACCGACGAATATGTAGCCACGACGGGATTCATGTCAGGATCACCGGAACTAATCTGAAATTGGCGAATAGCCGAACCCGTAATATGAATACCGGATAACGGACTAATGGGCGCGCACATAGATGGTAATCTGAACGCCGTCCAGGTCGCATCGCAAAGTCAGCCCCCATAATCGATATCCCAGGACCACAGTTCGAATAGCTTGAACCCCCACCAGAATGGTCAGACTGCCCACACCGAGCGCGCTCGAAGTCGCCTGGGCCGGTTTGCTCCTCAGCATCGGCCTCAACATATCCGCCATCTACGTCTTTCGAAACCAACCACCCCCCTGCGCACGCGCAGGGCCAATCGACGACAGCCGCTTCAGTAATTGTCGCCCGCAGCCACCCATACTCACCTGTGCTGACCGAGATGCGCAGGCTACAGAGGCGACGATTACCCACACGAGCTCCCTATTCACATCCCGTCCGTGGCGCTCGCGATCGAAGACAGCGATAGATATGGGTTGTCCGACTTCAATGCCTACGCCGACTGGCGCACGACCGACCTCTTCCCCCGAAGCAACGGCTTCGTGAAACTAGGGCCGGAAGGTTCGTTTTCTTGATGTTCCACAATACTGCCCCAAGTCTTACCTTGTCCAGGTCGAACCTTTGGTACGGTGGCCGTTAGCAACGTTCGACCGTAAACTGACAATGACCAGGCATCGCGATGTTCCATCAGATGCACTGTCTCCAGCGCATCCGCTCTGCGCTCGTGCAGGGCGACCCGGGGCACCACACTCGCCACTGCCTCAACCTCCTTCGCCAGACCGTGCTCTGCGCGAGCGACACCACGCTCGACGCACTCAACTCAGCGAAAGGCACAGACGGGCTTGGGATCGTGCACGTTTGCCGGGACTGGCAGAAGGTGTATGATTTCGTGGAGGAGAACCAGCTGAGATATATGAACGCGTCGGAGAAGGGGCATTAATGAATGGGATTGCAGAGATTGTCCTGTTATCGATAGGCGTAAATAAACCGATAAGATTCGAGCGACGATTTTACTGACCAATGAGTCAGTGACTGACTACCTTGAGGCTGGCCGAATATTCACATGTCCGTGTGAAACTGTGCTGGAAATATTCACCATACTACGTTTAAATTGAGTAGTGGCTGCTGCAGCGATTCAGCTGATCTAAAATAGAATTAGCCTTCAGAGATGAGCCAGTGGGTTGTGTTCCAATCTCGTCAAGTTTTCACGACGCCGTCTTGTCTTTAGACCTTCCGAGCCTGTCGCGGACGTGAAGTGCTCGCGAAAGCAGGCAACACAAGATAGTATTCGCTAAAATTATCCCTGAAATGGTGGTGCATACTCATCGAGCGAGGCTTGTGGGTCGAATAACGAGCCTTCTAGCATCAGTCATAACATCCGGTCCACGCGCGCTTGGCGTGAAAGACGTGCGCAGAGAGATTTATCCCAGTCCCGGCGCATTTGGAAAGTTTCCCAGTGGTACCTGGCGGTCCTGGCAGAGACGAGTAGAAAGTTGATCATGGCTTGGCAAGACTTGTCTCGGGTCTGTCTCGGAGATGATCGCACTTGAGCGCTGGCGGGCACCGACACATCGCAAACCCATGCGGCATGGCATTGAAAGAACTTGTGAAACGGCTGAGTTGGCGATTCGACCAAGTGGCAATTTGGAAATCATTTCGCGTCCTTGTTTGGATGTCGAGGTAAATCGGAAGTACTAGTTCTTGCGCGCGACTCTGGTATGCCCTGCACGCAGTTTTCCTACGTTGAGAGGCCTCCGGTGAGAGTGGAGCGCAACAAACGTGCCTGTCTCTGTTCAAGATGCATCTGATGCGAAACGTCAGCTCAGCCGTGAGCGGGGTGGACATCTCGCCATTCGCCATTTAACGATGCAGCCGTTCCGCTTTCATTCTCATTTTCTCTTCCTCCCCCACCAACTTCTGTTCTTTGACCCACAATGAAGCCGTGGACCGCTTTTGCGCTCTCCCTCGCCATTGCGACGAGTGTTGCCGCAGACTCGGAGGAATACCTCGAGTCCAGGCAACCTCGCCTTCAAGTTTCCAAGCCTGCGCCGGTAAAGTGCGAGGACAACTTTAACATTTGTGCGGTACTTCTCTCTTTGCATGAGCATTGCTGACTTGCTATTCCACCTACAGCCATATACCATGTAAACGACATTCATGCGCACCTGGACGAGATCACCACCTCCGGGACGGACTGCACCAAGCCCTTGAACGGCTGCTACGGCGGCTACGCGCGCATAAAAGCCGCGGTCGATGCTGGCCGCAAGACCGTGAAGAACTCGCTTTTCCTCAACATGGGTGACGAGTTCCAGGGGACGCTGTTCTACAGCTACTATGGTGGCGAAAAAATTGCAGACACGCTGAACCAGCTCAGCTTCGATGCCATGACGCTCGGAAACCACGAGTTTGACTACGGAGACGCGTACCTCGGCCAATTCGTATGTTTTGCACGCCTGCTCCGCGAGTTTGACTGCTAATTCTCATGTCAGTTGGACAACCTCACGGTGCCGATCGTCTGCGCGAACGTGAATAGCGCGGACAAGAGCATCAACTCCACCGTCAAGCCGTACCACGTCTTCCCCCAGTACAAGCTTGCGGTGATCGCCGTCACGACGGACACCATCCCGAGCATCTCCAACTCGGACGACACCACCACGTTCTCGGACCCGATCAAGACTGCGCAGTACTGGGCGGACTACGTGTACAAGCACGAGCACGTCGAGCGCGTCGTGGCGATGACCCACATCGGGTACGATGTCGACATCGCGATGGCCCAGAACACCACGGGCATCCACCTCATCATCGGCGGACACTCGCATACACTGCTCGGCGACATGGCTGGCGCTGCGGGGCCGTATCCCACCGTCGAGACCAATCTCGACGGCGAGGAGGTGTACGTCGTCACTGCGTAAGCTTTCCACCTGCCCTATACATCTTATTCTGACTCGGCAACAGCTACCGCTACGGCGAGTACCTCGGGCGCATCGACGTCGAGTTCGACACCAAGGGCAAGATCGCGTCGGCCATCAGCGGGCTGATCCACCTCACAAACCAGACCGCGCAGGACGCCGACCTCCAAGCGCAGATCGAGGCCTGGCGCGTGCCGTTCGACGCGTTCGGTAACGAGGTCATCGGCGAGACTGTGGAGCTGCTCAACCACAACGGGTGCAAGACCGCCGAGTGCAACTTTGGCGACCTCATCTGCGACGCGATGCTCGCGTACCGCGCGAACCAGTCGGACGTCGCGGGGTGCTTCCTCAATGGCGGTGGCATCCGCGTTGACCTCCCCGTGGGGAACGTTACGCGCGGGGACGTCATCACCGCGTTTCCCTTCGGGAACGCCGTCACGGAGGTCGTGCTCACGGGCAAAGAGCTCTGGGACATCTTCGCGGGCGAGGCCGCCGGCGTGTCCGTCACGAACGGCAACGCCGTCATCACGTTCGCGCAGATCTCGCAGGGCGTGCGCATGACGTACAACCCCACGACGAAGACGCTCATCAACCTTGAGATCGGGCAGGGCGGGGCGATAGCGACGGTCGACTTTGGCGCGTCGTACCGGATGGTGACGTCGGACTATGTCGCCGGTGGCGGTGACAACATCATGCCCGCGCGGAGCGACATCATCGTGCTGGATACGCTGGACGAGGTGTTGACCGCGTACATCCAGCGCGTGGGGTCCGTGGATGTGCCGCTGCAGGGCCGGGTGGTGCTCACCAACGAGACCACGCCGGTACAGTCGTAATTGACTCGAAATTAATATTTACTAATGTTCTCTGCGCGCGTGTACGAAGCGCTATTCGATATGATAGATAATAGACACATTCTTTTGCTCTTATCCACGCGAATTGCACGCGAGTCGATTCATTCGCTGAAGATTTGAGGAGAGCCTGAAGTATTCAGAAGAAGGGAGACAATCGTATTCAGGGCTATTCAGGGTAAGTTACAAAAAATGAGAGAAAGATTTAAAAACACATGAGACGAGAGACGGGAGCCTTTGTTCGAATCTAACGCATTTGAATGAGGAGGGGCCCGCTAAGACGGTGCATTGCCAGTGGTGCCAGGTGGGCCGCGACAGAAATGAGAGGGCGACGAAGCCGAAGAACAAAACGAAGGGATGAGGGAAACAAGGGCTAAAGAAACCCAGCAAGGCACCTCCTCGATCGCGTCCCGAGGGTGACTAGTGGAGGAGCGGAGACGGCGCAAGAGAACGATCGGCTCCAGCGCCGGATGGCGTGACTCGCGGGCGGAAATCCAGCCAGCGGCGACTCGCGCGCTGTGCGCTTGTAGGGGCGAGCTTAACGATGAGGCAGAGCGATGACTCAGTTTGGATCGTTGTCGAAGGAAGAGTTCAAAGGAAGCCAGAAAGATATACATTCGCGCCGAGCGATACAGGACGGGGTATATAGTACATGGGGTATACAGGGTATAATGTACTCCAAGACGAAAATGAGATAAGAGATTCTAGATAATGAAAGGGAGAGATACAGAGAGAGAGAGAGGAAAGGAAATCGTCCGAATGCTTGAAGTAGACGTTGGAACTCCGGTTGACGTTGACGACGAAGACGAGAAACCGACCAGCCAAAGATGAACTTGAAGAAGAAAAAGGGGAATCCAAAAAGCGGGAGAAAACACAGCAAGGCACCTCCCCGATCGTGGCGCGTCCGTCCTCGAGGTCCGCGTCTTGCTGCGTTGTTGGCGATCGTGTGTCGTGGTGTGCGAGCGTCCGAGCGTCCTCAGGCGGTTGCACCTTGCCGTCACGCCACGATCCTCCCGGTGGAAACGAAGATGAAGAAAGCTTGAGGGAAGAAGAAAAGGCCGGATGCGAGGAGCGCGAGGTGGTGGCGATATCGAGCGCGACACAATCCGGAGGCGAAGGAATAGGTGGCGGTCGGAAAGGTCGTCGTCGTTGCCGTCGTCGTCGATCACGAATTCTTCGCCCGCCTCTTGTAGCGCTTCGTCTCGCGCCGGCGGGACCAAGTTGCTGGCGCAGGGAAGAGAACGCGGAGAGCGACGTCGACGAATGCGAACTGAAGCCAGTAAGTAAGTAACAGTGCTCGTGGGGGAAAGGACAGAAACGCACCCGGGCGGCTAGCACTGAGACAATACAGCCGTTGATGGCAAGCGCGTACAGGATATGCGCGAGCGGGACATCGAACGGTAGATGCAGGGCCTGGAAACAACAATCAGAGCGCGAAACGATGAGGGCTCCAAGAGACGTACGGTCCTGAAGGCTGAAAGCAATGCTGATTCGAGCAGCTCGATCGCGTAGCACCGGACACGACGCAGCTAGACAAGGATCAGAGCGATACTCAATGGAGAGGAAAGGAACGCACCGTCAGTTGAGGAACCGCAGCGCGCTTCGCCCGCTTCCTAGATCGCTTCGCAGTGCGCCGACAGTAGGCAGTCGGTGGAGGAAACAGGCTGCGGAGGACGACGCGCACGAAGGTAGACTGAAGGGAGTTAGTGACACTGATCGTTGGGGAAAGGATGGGACTCACCCGTTCAGCAAGAATCGTAACCATCCAGCCGTTCACCGCGAGCGCATAGAACAAGTGCGCGAGGGGGACGTCGAACGGTAGTTGAACAGCCTGAAGATGGTGGTCAGAGCGCGAAAGGATGAGGGGGCAGCGACGTACCGGGAAGAGTATCGAGACCGCCATGGAGCGAAGTAATCCAACGCGACGCAGAGCACGATGCAGCTAGTCAAGGATCAGCACGAAGCTCAGCGGGGAGATGAAAGTAACACACCGTTACGAGCAACGAGAAGGCCGCGTCGACACTAGCGCGTAGGATTGCAGCGCTGACGAGCTGGTCGACGGACTCGAGACCCTCGCCCAGTCCCATCCCCATCCTCATCGCCATCCCGACCAAGAAAAGCAAGATCTTAAGCAACTCTACAAAGGAGCTATCCCACGCCAGCCCACCCCTCCTCACCCGAACGAGACGCGCCAAGGCGAGCGCCACGGTGAAGACCTGGTCGAGATTGTCGAGGTCGATGTCGAAGGGTGAAGCGACGCCAGGGGAAATGTCGAGCTTGACAGGCGGTTCGTCGATCTCGAGCACACCGATCTGGGCGACATCATGGTAGAAGCCGCAGTCGGATGAGCTGTTCGCGGGGCTGGAGGGGTGCGATACGTCGAACTTGTCGTCGAAGCAGACAGAGGAAGGGTATGCGAGTATCTGGAGGGAAACGGAATCAGAGACCGCAGGCGTCTCAACAGAGGTGAGATAAACAAAGGCGGCGGCGGAGGCAAGGAAGAGTCGGCGTAAGAACATGTTTTGGATAAGATGGGGGAAACGCTCCAAGACGCCGGGGTATTTATACCCAAAGCCCGGTGGCAGTGTTGAATAAGGCATCCGTCACGTTTAGCGCGTTGTTGTCGTGTTGTTTTTGAAAGTAAACGATCGGGAAAGTCTCTGCGATCGACATAGAGTGTTTGGACCGGATATGGATGGATATCCCCGCTTGCCTCCCTCCAGTGAATCGCGAAACGTCGAACTCGCGGCGCTCGAAGACAATGCTGAGGATGAGCGACATAGTTTTAGAGATCTCGTCAAGTACGTTCACTGCTCGCCAGAAGGTTAGCGCCAAGTACGATCGTAAAGCGGCATTTGCGACATACCGGATGCGCGAATGGCTGAGGGTGCTTCGTCTTCCACAAACAGTGTCAGGAGTGAGTGTATTCCATTCGGTGTCCTCGCTAAGCGTGATTGAGTAGGAGGCTCATCCAGAAAGCTTCGCGAAGATCCCCCTCCCCCTGCACCACCACCACCCCGCACGTACTCGAGGTTGCTTGCGTTCGCGGGACGCAGGGAGCACTCGCCGACACGCGTGGGGGCCCAGAAGTCGGCGCATTCGGGCACGGGTGATGACTGCAGGCGACACTACGTGCGCCTTGCGCGCGCGTACCCCTGCAACTTCGAGTGCGCCGCAAGACGAACCCATGTCGCCGGGGATGAATGTAGGGAGTGGTGAGAGCCTCTTGCATCTCAGGACGCCTATGGTGAGTCCCGTCATTTGGGAGTCTTCGTCCAGTGATGCTCATCGGCGAACTGAGGCTTCAGCTTCTTCCCGTATTGTCGGCCCCCTCCCCATGAGCGCGCATCTACCGCCTCCTCATTGCACAAAGGCCTCGAGGGCAACGTCGTCGCCATGAAGTATGCGCGAAAACACTGTTCTCGCCACATAGCGCTGCCGATCCGCCCGAACGAGAATAACGAGGGACGAGGCGCCGGACGACTCCAAAGCGCGTCATGCAGGACAAAGACGTCGTTCTGCTTGCGCACGCCACCACGACGCGCAACCTGTACTCGCACCCAGTTCTCGCGCTGACCACGAAGGATGGCAACCAGCTACGATTTCCAGGACATCAAAAGCCACCAGATATTCACGCAATAGCATGGGCCCGTGGGGCGTCGGTGGTGTAGTGGTGTGTCGCAGCTTGTATTTCTCTGGCGCTGATCAGGTTCGACGGATGGGTGAATCGCGAATGGACGACAGACCAGTCCCACACGCCCTAAAACTTCTGAAAGATAAGGATGTAGAGACGTTTCTACTGAGATTACACGCGTTTGCAGACCTGAAGCATCGCTAGAAGCCCGCTCGCGGCAGCAGACCCCAGAGAGTTCGTCTTCGCTACATTCTGAGCAAGGTGGTCAAATCGTGATAGAAAATGGCTAAATTCCCAGGGAAGTACACAAGTGCAAGATGCTTCTAGCAGTCAACAAAAACGCACCAATTCCCTCAGCTGTAGCTTGAACTGTATCTGGCGTGAAAGCCTGATTTGCAAGGCCCTGTGACCGCGAAATCTTTGCGCCAGACCGCCAGCCGTTCGTGGTAGTTTGCTGTCCGTAGAAAGAGGCCATCTGAGCGCCAGGAAGAAAATTAGTGAGTAGGCACCGGCCCGGGGTGCAATTGGGTGATCGGCGCGCTCAATCTTCTCACGGACTCCCTCGAGGCCTCAGGCTTGACAAATAGATTCCCTCGTTCGTTCCTCGTTCGACCCACGTTAGTTCTCAGCCTCCCAACTTTCCCATGACTGATCCTCAAAAGTACGCTTGCCCAAGAAAGTGCGAATAAGAGAAACTGAGACTCTAATTGTGAACGGACCCTTCAAGGCCACTCCAGCTCAAGATGATGGTTCCAACTTCATGCCATCGACCCTAGGTTTCAAGCTAATAACACTATGGCCCTATAACCGCGAAATCTTTGCCAGGGCAATGCAGCCCAAGACATCCGTGGAGTCTCCCGTCAGTGCGTGCAAGGGAATGAACGTTGATAATTACCTTGCTTGACAAGGTATCTGGAACCTCAAAATTGCGTGGGACCCAACCGACCGTTTTGATCCTACCCCGAATCTTTCCGAGTCCACGTGATGAGGATGTTGAACAGTCGCTTATTACCAGATTATTCGACCCATGCCTTCGTCACGGAGGCTCGCCAATGGCCAGTGGATTCTGAGTTCCGCCAACGCCCGGCGGATTCCGAGTTCCCGGGTTCGCCCTAGACACGGCTTATTCCGAAACCGTGGGACCAAACCATGTGACTTATCAAAAAAGCTGTGCTCCTTGTCTTTTTTTTTTTTTTTTTTTTTTTTTTTTTGTTGGGAATGTTCGCTGGTGCCTTTTTCGCCTGGAATTCTTTCGGCACCTTAGCAAGTGCCCTCACCTCTGCAGAAGCATTGGCGCGTGACACCCATTACTGGACTATGATTGACGTAGGGATCCAGTACCCCGGGTAGGAATGCATTTGCGCAGACACGTGACAGAACAAGTCACGGTACTGTGGGACTCGGCATCCGGGATCTCAACCGGTGCAATACCCACTAAACCTCCCGATGGTTGGTGGGATTTGAACCCACGACCATAACCATTACGAAATGATTGTGGCAGCCGGGACCTTCCGGCTAGGACTCGTGGCACATCCGCTTAACCACGCGTCCCCCCTGTCTCTTAATGTATAAGATCTCTCAATGTATAAGATTATTCGTGCTTCGCACTTACTCCGCCAAATCGTCTCACATCTTCTTTTGCTCAGTCAAGTTCCCAACTTATCATCCTCTATCAATAACACTGGATCATGTTCTTTCAAGAACAACACATCACTGAAGTCCTTCAGTACCTGGATAGTTTCGCGACCAGAACTCCGCGAAAGCACAAAATAAAGATTCAACAGACTAACGGTTCCACATAGTCGTGTCCCTCTGTCCACCAGCACAAATGGAATTGTTTGACCCTGTGACATATTGACCATTAAGATCCGCCATAAAGTTTTTCAGGTATGCCCGAATTTTGTCTTGCAATCTCCACACCTATATTAACATTCAACACAGAGCATTGACAAACAACAGCAAGCTCACCTCGAATATATGTTTCGAATCCCATTAAAGAATTTGAATTGTGATAGACTCGGAGACCGAGGAAGATTTTAAACTCCCAAGACTGGCCAGTCACATCCAACGCCGCTCGCAACACTTAGAAGAAATGATAACCCCCGGTCTTTATTGCGCAACTCCCATCCCTGCGTACAACATTGACGGGGATCTCAGTCCACCTGCCAACTATCGAGCAATGTTGATGGGCATGATTGTTCCTGCAACGCTTCTGTCTTCTAATCATTGAACTTCAAGTGTGAGATAGAGAAAGATAGAGAAACAAGAGAAGGAGATGATGTTGCGAAGAGTGGCATTGCATTGTGAAGAAGAAAGCCGTCAGTTTGCTACCTGTTTGTTGTTATATCATAATATACCAGATCCCATCCGCTATCCAAAATGGGTCCCACCCAAGCAAGGTCTGTGCCGACGTAGTCGGCCCCCACTCGTTAAGTGGGGGGGGCGCTGGTTGTGGACCATGATCAGCACGCTGGGGCTGCTTCGCATACTGCGAATGGTGAACTGGAGCCAACTCGACCCAACTACCGCCCTTGACATCTAAGGAAGAAAGTTCGTTCAAGTTCTGACGGCAATGGGTGATCGTATAAACTTGCTCAAAGCTCACACTGGATCAGATGGTGGCAAAGCCGCAAGCCAGCGCGCAATGAGCCTAGACCACTGGTATTTTTCGCCCACCGTGCACGTATGTATAATTTAACCATTTTTATTTACTCACATAGAACGCGATTCATTTCGGTGTTCTTCAAGTTAACGTGGGGAACCCTTCACCGTCGTGAGTGCCCATCTCTCTGGATCTGCAATCTCTTTGTTCAATGTTCGGTTGTTGTGCTCGTGCATGAATACATTGCTCTGCGGCTCCGGATTCTCACTGATCATCTGCCAAATATACAGATCGTGGGGACACCTAAGGGAGCGGCGACGCAGTCACGTGGTGGCCTGTTAGGGGGGGTTACCGTGTATGAGTAAAACCCCCCTAAGAGGCCGGGGTAGGCGTCGGAGGGAAGGAGGTCGTGGCAGTACTTCCACGTGCCCTTCTCGGCCGGTCCCGCCCGCCGCTGCGGCATGCCGCCTCCCACCTCCTGCCCTCCTCCCGCCCCTCCTCCCACACCTCCGACACCTCCGACGCACACGTCCGAGTTTTCTGTATCATCACTCATTGGAATTACAGTAAAACATCATTGTTATTCCCAAGTCTTGAAGAGTATGTATAACAAGTAGTAGGCTGCCAAATGTACAATATATATATATATAATGCTACAGGTGCACGCAAGTGAGCGGAGCAGAGTAAAACATCACAAGTGAGTGTGTACAATACGGTGAGCAGTGCCAGATGGTGAGCAAGGGTGAGGGCCTTGGTGCACGGGGAGCAGGGAGGAGCAGGTGGTCCGACACTGCCCGAATCTGCTTCGGTGCAAGCCCCTGTGGTCCGAATCTGCTCCAGCGCAAGCCCCCTGCTCTTCAGCGCAGTCGGCATCACCTGCACCAGCATGTTGAGTACTAGGGCCTCACCAGGAGGTTCCGCAGGAGGCGCAGTAGGCGTGGGCACATCGGGTCCGGGGGCTGACAATGACAGAGTCAATTTGAAGGGAGCCAGGGGGGCTGTCTCACCCTGGCCAGGATTGTATATGCTCCTGCTTGCCTGCACCTATGAGCGGGTGGTCCGAAGGCATTGCAGGCACCTTCGACGCCTTCTGCAGCTTGTGCGCCTTCTTTGCTGCTGACGCACACATGAGGGAGCCAATATAGGCCGGACTGTCAAAGAAACAGTTGGGTGGCCAAGTCATCGGAGAACAGAGGCTGAAGCGGAGGCGAGACAGGCGGGTGAAAAGTGTGTCCAAAGAGGACATCATGGGTCAAAAGAAGGGCTAGATCACCCACAGGCGCGGGGGAAGGCGCTCTTGGAGCCTTGTCCCGCAATTTCTGAGGGAGGGCGTAGACAGGAGATTGTCAGTAAAGAAATCTACAAAAATAAAGTACTGTTACGCACCAAAGCTTCCAACTTCTACAAAGTGGGACTGGCATAGACAGCACAAATATGATACACCACAGGAACAGCCTGCAACAGGCAGAATCATAGATGCATCAGCAAGAAAAATGCAAAAGAAGTGAAGTGTTTGCTCACCACAAGTGGCCTGAGGAAGCAAAAAAGTAACAAGAAAGCGCAAGTCCAGCAGTAGAAAGGCCCAGTAGCAACCATTAAGAGGCCTAGGGGCAGCAGAGTGCTGAGCATGATCGCTCACCACCAGGTAGAGGAGGCATGGAGGAGGAGAAGGAGAGAGACAGGCCGGACCAAATATTTGGCCAATGCCATCAGCCTCCCATCTACGTCGCGGCCTCTCCCCAGCTCCAATCAGGCTCCATCTTGTGTACTCATAGCCCCATATACTACACATTTTCTGTAGATTGCTTTTGATGCCTGTTCCTTGCATTGTTCGGATTAATGTTGAAATTCCCGATGTGTCGGAGGCCTTCAGTTTTCCTCCACTTTGGTATTTGTGAATCATAAAGTGTATTCCAGCAACTTTAGCTATTCACAAGGATGGCAGGGTCATTGCACAGGTGTATAACCATACCAGTAGCTTGTTCATTCCAGAAAAATCAGCAGTGCATGAGGCGATGTAGGCCTCCATCCTTTGTTTATTGGTCACTTGTTGTGTTTCAAGTGGTGACAATCTTGCGATTTCATACCAGTGGACCACTAAAATTGTCCTAACGGTTCATTCCAGGCATGGCTATTGGCATGTTGAATATGCTCGAGGTGGTCGAAGGCCATCAAGGGAGGCACTGAAGGCCATCGGAGGCCTCCCACACCTACCAAAGAATGATATTGGATTCTAATATGAGCATTCATTCTTATTTGAGGTAGATACATGTTGGAGAAGCGAAAAAAAGGCCTCGCCATTCACCCACCATTATAATAGCAATGCCCGAAGAGTTGGTGAAGGCCGGGCCGCAGATTGATGGGCCAATCAGAACACGAATAACCATGAGCTCAATGTAAAATGTTTCTAGTAAGCTCAATATTGGATGGAATATCATGGGACATGGACCAAATGAAAGCTGGGCGATGCCCGGGCACTAGATAATCAACAGATCTCACCCTGAATCAAGTTATTTTTCGATGCACAAATATCTGACAAAGTCAACCAAGGTCTTAGGTTGAACATTGCACAGAGTAACAGAGGATCAGATTCAACATCTTTGAAAAAATTTCCAGTGAAAGAACTCTTCACCTATATTGTAAGAAGCCTGTACTAAGTGCCAAAGGTGGGATTTATACTTATTCCAGGTCTCAGACCACAAATATAGGGGGAAAAACATCGAAATTTGGCACATGCCTTAAGGATCATGCACATTGCTGGTTAAACCAGCTCTATATCTGCTGGACAGTATTAATTCATCATCCCAAGTATGGAAAGTACACAATCAAATCCTCTTCGATCGATGAAAGCCCAAAAAGGATGATGTGGAAGCCTCCAACGACCTTCAGCACCTCCAACACCTCTCCAATATCTTCAACATGCCGTGAATTGTGCACAACCATTTGGTCTGGTGGGAATTTGGTGGGCATGCATGTTTCACAGATTGTGGTCATTTGTTCATATGCAAAAAAAGCATTTGGTTGGTTGGAATGTAGGTGTCGGAGGTGTGGAAGGTGCCCCAAGCCCACCCAACAATTGAAGTCCATGTACGTCACCTTGAATAAATATATCGTTCGGAAATGCTTTGACTGATTGGCCAGATTTAGCAGGTTCAACCATAGATTATATCTTTGAATCGCCATATGACACAGATTCCTGTGATGACTCAAATTACCTCGAGCATCCAATCAGCACAACTCGATTGCCCGGAATTAATTTTATGATGTACCACTATCAAACTGGTGGCATAGTGGAGGCCTCCGATGTGTCGGAGGTAGTAAGCCTGATGCTTTGCTATCACCTCTAATGCTTTGGGAGGCCTCCCGAGTAATATCAATCAAATTCACCTGTGTCTTGCAAATTTATCCTGAGTACCACCAGTCGCAGGAGTACAGGATGCACAGTGACTGTAGTGGCCGGTGCACACCAGCTACCACCTATACCCACCTGAAATTCTTGGATTAGTCAGGGGAGGGAGGTGTCGGAGGCCAAATTGGAGGCGCTGGAGGTGGTGTTGTTCCTTGAACTGCTCTTTTTGTGTGTTCAATCGGAAGTAGAGACTATTGGTACTACATGTGAACCTTAAGTAAGAATAAATATTCATATTGGAAGCCAGTATGTCATTATTTGGGACGTGTCGGAGGCCTCCAACGGCCTCCGACACCTCCAGGATCTCCAGTCATCTATAATATAATCATATAAACCTTGAAGATGGTAATTGATTAGTGGGCTACTGGATTCATATATTTTCCTGCCATATATAAGGAAATTTTATTGAATGTGGTTGAGCTGTAGCCTACCAGAGGTCATAGGCATTGTAAGCTCCACCTGCAGATTAAACCCATCTTAGGTCCTCCATAATAGTTGAATACAGAAGGAAAACAACCAGAACCTCTGTGCTTTGATCTACTGGCCAAACTCAACCACGGGGACATAGGAGGCTCGCTGTTGATTGTGAATAATTTTCCAACAGGCCCCTAGACTCATGATGACTCAAAATTATGTTGAGCATCCAATCAGAAGAGCTAGATTGTCTAGAATCAACTTTATCATGCACCAATATCAAAGGGGAGGTGCCGCTCAGGTGCGGTGTAGGCCTCCGACGCAACCTCCTATATGGTGGAAAGCCTCCTGAGCAGTTCAAACATGTTACAGGATGAATCAACCTATGTGTGCAGACTCTGGGGTGCTTTGCGAATAGATAGATTCACTGGAATTCATTCTATGCTGGATCAAATTGGCCGTGAACTGCAGCTGGAGGCCTTTGACACATGCCAGGAAGGCTCCCAAGCAGTTCTAGCATCCCACAGATCAGACCCCTATGTGTGAGGCTGCTTCTGATGTTACTTATCAATAGCTGGAGTCACTGGAAGTAGCTTTACAGTGCATGAATATTGGACTGGAGGTAAGCCGGAGGCCTCCAACACGTTGATGTTAATTTTAAAACAAGCAAGGATCATGCTTTGAAAGTAATCTAAATCATGCACAGTATATGAGGCTATAAGGGCATAAACAGGAACCAAATTAGAGGCAGGTTATAGGCTGCGATGGAGGCCCCGAAGCCGCCAGCAGAGGGTGGTGGGAAACCGAAGGAAGATCCCGAAGATCACGCGAAGGGCATTTATAAGCAGATGACATAATAGAAGCCACGATACCTCCGGCGCTCCGACGCCTACCCCGGCCTCTTAGGGGGGTTTTACTAATACACGGTAACCCCCCCTAACAGGCCTCCACGTGACTGCGTCGCCGCTCCCTTAGGTGCGTGGGGATCAAGGATTTCGGGTCCGTGGCCAGGCTATTCTCAATAGTAGCTCAAAGTTGGTACCTGTTCCAACATGATACGGTATAATCAACTGAATTATGATCTCGGTAGATTCACTGGCAGTACGACTCCATTCAAACAGCATGGCAGCGGACATATCTCGGGATCCGGAAGCATCCTCTTTAGGTAGTGCCTTATAAGCGTGCCTCCATTGGTATTCGTGAGGCTCGGCAACTCTCTCACCAGTTTAAGATGTCTTCTGCCTCAGGGCAACTTGCTGGACTTGAAGCCGAGCTGCTGCAGTTCATCGCTGACACACAGACAACAAACTATCTGCTGGGTAAGGATTAGTAATGCCATGGCTGGCCCAATCGAACAACTTCTGAAATACTTGCAGCGGCCTCCCTGACTCTCGCTGTGTACGCTATCAACTCATTTCGGATGTTCGATAATTTAATGGCACACAGGTTCGAGCATATAGCCACTTTCAAGGACGAGGTTGGCGCCATCTAGAACGAATACCTATTTCTTGGTCCGCGTCCAGTTGCAGCTCATTTGGAGCGGCCCACTGCGGATTTCGAATGCAATTTATGTGAGATTACATTGTGCCCGAAATTGAACCACGCCAATTTAATTTCCAGATCTGGGTAAAGACAGAACCAACCTTTCGTTCTTAAATTGCTCATGGTCCACAGATGCGATATTTCACTCTCATTACAACAGTGCAAGTGCCCTTTCTTTGAAAATCCGGCATGCGGACTAACTTACTACACACGACTAGTATCTATTCCACCTGTGCGTTCTGTGTATCCTGTAAACATCGAGCTTACCCTTCCAGTCATGTTTCGTGAGGTCAAGTCGGATCATGTAAGTCCACCCAGAAATAGTGTACGGATTACTAAATCTCTTCCAGACGTAAGCCAGCTTGCGCACTTGATACACTCAGTCCTCACAAGATTTTCGACCCTGAATTAGTTGTCGAGCCTTTCTTTTGGTGAGTGAGAAATTAGTTCATATATGTCTGATCCCCTGCACCTGACTTTATCTGAACAGGCTGAGGCGATTACGGCTTCGTTCATTGTGGTAACAGCTGACCTCATTCTCGTCCTGCGGTACGCGGGATATATCCAGTGCAGACACTTTCGAGCTTACCTGCATTTAGTGTATGGATATTGTACGGGAGGCCGAGGAATTGCTATATTTCTTGCTTCCCTTGATCACGGGTAACCTCGGGTCCCTCGCTTCAAGTGATATTTACTTAGTTCATAATCTCCAGCCGAAATAATTGCCATGTAAGTGAGCAAGTCCCACCGAGGCGAGTTGTTCTCATCTGTGGCTAGGCTCCTGGTCGCCGTATTCACCATCCTTCCGCTTCGAGGTGGGCTTCATTTTTAGTAGCTATTTTCAGCTCCTCACCAGTCGTAGACTATTTTCATGTTGGGTAATTATTTTTACGCCCTCACTTCGATTGGCCTCTGATCTCGAACAAGAAACACCATCCTTGGATGCTACTCCCTCAGTCAGTCCGGCGATTACTTACAATGAATACATTGATTATTGCGCTCAATCAGATGTCCCTCGCTACTTGACGTTTTACGCCGTTCCTCCTGCCGTGATGGTAATTATGATACACTTTGTTTGATTCTGTCTAACCTGCACAATAATAGACCTTCACCATGTTTGGAATGACACTGTACAAGTGCGGTCGCACCCTGCTCGACAACAGGGCTGCCCGTATGCCGGTAATTACGCTGTTCCTCAGAGACGGTGTCTTTTGGTTCCTCGCCATCTTTGGTAGGACTTCATGCCTATTTTACGCATTATTCAAAATCAATCAACTTCTTTATAGCTATCTCCATTACGGACCTCATTGTGTGGGCGCGTGGACGCCCAGGTCTCGCACAAGCCACGATCAAGTGAGTAGCTCTGAATAAATTCATGCTTATCCCTTTATAAACTCTCCGATAGTCCCGCCACAGTGTGAGTATTCCTGTCAATGCTTTTTCAAAATCTCGATGCGCCCTCCAGGTTGGTATCTGTGATAGGCACGCGCATTTTACTAAATCTCAAGCGCCTCGCCATCGGCGGCTTGGCCTCCGATGCGACAGCCCTGAAAATCGAGCTTGAGGCTCGGACCCTAGAAACCGTCGAGGGTACGGTGAAGTTCTCGAGCGAGCCCTGGTACCTGAGAACGGGAGATACGAGGGACGTGTAGACATCGAAATTGATTGACTGATGCTATTTGGCCAGAAATGGTTCGTCAACTCTGTCTTCGATTCTTACAATGAAGTCGAGATGTGGTCCAAACTCCAGTCTCCAGTTTCGGTACTTTCGAACCATTGTCACGTGACTGGTTGGATTTCTCAGCTACCAGCACTCATAAGTTTCAGAAGGCACGAGAAACAATTGAATTCGATTAAATTGCGTAAAATAATGTTCCCGTCGTAGATATACATATACTTGATGACTGCAAGCAATCTGAGGAAGGCCCTATGGACTCCGTTTTCTCATGTTGTCAACTTGTTACTTGTTACTAAAGCGCATCTTCTCCTATGCCGTTTCATAGTATGCATTGTGCTGAAGTGTTTGTGGCATTCATCGCAGGAGAATTCTTTGACCCCATTATGCGCATTGTAGTGATCTGCAAAAACATGAGTTTAGTGTTGAGTGAGCTAAGTGACGCAGCTTCAGCGTACTCCTCAGATTGTGCTTCGCGGTGAAAGTTTTCCCGCAAATATCACAAATATACTTTCCCTCCGCTTTCCTGCGTGCATGGCTTGCCCTGGTCACTGCCTCACTACCAACTGTGTGGATGAGAGGCTTTTTAGAGGTACTAGCCGCTGAAAAGGCATTGTCACTTGTTAAGTTTTCATCGCCAGAGTAGGTAGGAGGTTCGCTCCCCCTGGTCGCGCCGCTGAGAGACGGCTCGCTGCCCGCATCCTCATTGTCCGCTACCTCATTTTTACCCCTCCCGCCGACGGAGACCCATGAACACTGTAGTGCCATCTGTAAGTCCTGAGTGTAGGAGAAGCGGAAACTCACTTCTTTGGATTTTCTTCTTTGGCAAGCTCCACACTCAGGCTGTACACCATCGCATTTTATGTTCCTGCACCAACAGAATCATTAGTAGATGTTTCTGGGTCCGGTATCAGTCTTGAAAAGGTACGTACCTTTGACGGCACGGGACACATGCTGATATCTTTTTTGGATTGGTTACTTTCCAATCTTCAGGTTTGCTACCTGTCGCGCTGGTCCCAGACGGCCCGCTGACCGCATTTTCATCCTCCGTTAGTTCCTTTTTAATGTTCCCACCGACGGAGATCCAGGAGCACTAGAGTGCAATCTGTAAATCCTTGGTGTACAAGATGCGGAAACTCACTTCGTTAGATGTTCTTCGACAGGTTTCGCACTCAGGCTTTACACCGTCGCATTTCAGTTTCCTTCACCAAGACAGCCATCAGTAGGTGTTTCCGGATCAGTTATTGGTCTTAACCAGATACCTTCGACGGCATTGAACACACCGCTCAACGGCGTATGGTGCTCGAGATGACTTAATCTTGAACAATCTCAATTGTAATCACGCTTGCAACACCGGATGAAACTCACTGGTCTCTTCTCTTTGAAATCTTCCGCAGCGCTGGGAAGTTTTTTCCTTACAGCTGTAGCATGGCTATACCCTTTTGAAACCGCAGGAAAGAGCCACGGTTTCGATAGTACGGATTCCGAATATTTCCAACCGAAGATATCTAATCGTATGTCAGTGTAGTTATATAGCGAGTGCTGATAATTTTACCATGGTCAGTGATGCTCAGCATTGAGTGGTCTTGATCTTCTTGTTTAAGATTCATGGCATCAGGGTAGAACTCCGAAGATGTTTTGACGGGATATATATTTCCTGCTGTGTGAGAATCTAGTGAAAGAGCCTGTAGAGCGTCAAAGACTTCGTTGTCATTGTCGGCTTTCGTGGGCGGTGCCAACGGCAGATCTTCGTCTGAGTGGGTTTCCAATTTCATAGATGGTTCCGCCCGAGACTTCTCTCGGCTGCGCGGTGTGCTATAGATGCACTGTGAATTTATTAATCAACGATGCAGATGACTCTCAACAGAATTATATAGCCCACCCGGTTCCCCCTACTCTCACAATTGTAACATTGGGGCTGTGCGCCATCGCATCTTAATTTCCTTGGAGGAGTGCAAGGATCAGGACATCATTTTGCCATGATCTCTACACATACCTTTCACGACAGAAGTCGCAGAATAGTTGCGGTCTATTTTCGCGTTCGCCGGGAGCAGACATGTATACTTTAATTTTTCGTGGAATCGCGAGTGCTGCAATTGAAATTAGATAAGAAGAGGATCGTTTGAGGACTCGACGAACAGGTCTCGTATAGCTCTCGAGCCAAGCCAGGCTTCGCCACGAAAAATATTGCGCCTGTAACGCGTGATTAACTTTATAGCTTCCACCTTGATCGACTGACCGTCTTCCTCGGCCAGAGGGAATTGATTCAAATTGAAGCTCTCAAATATCCGGTGTAGGAATTGTGATGGTGCTCGCGTAGAATATTTCGTGTCATACTAGCAAGGATGAGATTGGAAAAAGGAATACCGCCGGGACGTACCTCTTGAAAAATACGGCACCAGTCATCGTCATGAGTTATCGCAACCGTTGCTTGCGGAGCCTGAAGGGGCCACATTAAATGGAGGAAGAGAAATATATGGAGGTGAACCCATACTTCGCGAAGAAGATAGTCATTGATGATTGTGGAGGGATGGAAAACACTCGGAGTCGGTGAAAATTCAGATATCTCGACCTCGTCGCGTTGATGATCAGCCTTCGTTCTCCCGCCGTAACTTGCGCCGAGACCCAAAAGGCTGAAGACGAAAGACGAGGACGCCTGGGAGCTGAACGGGACAAAGCTGCTGTGCGATTTCTGAAATTGAGAATCCACGATTTGGCTGATCGAGACATCGGGGAAAAGCTTCCCCCATATTCCTTCCCCAAGAGAAATAGAGAACCCATGGATGAATAAGGTCTGGTTCATAAGATTTTGCCCGTCGTGCATGGGACCCACACCGCGTTTCGTGCGAGCCGGTGTTCCTCTCCGCCAGCGATAATTAAATCCGGCATCGGCGTCTGGATGAGGCTGAAACGAGAGCTGAAATTCCCTCTCAACTGCCACATTTTGAAAGGTGGCCATGCCCCAAGATTCTGATTTCTCCCAATCAGTGATGAGGTAGAGAAAACCATTCACAAGCCGGCGACCCAGGCCCTCGGGCGCATTGACGTATTTGTACCAGCTCTCCGCATTTTTCGCCGCGTATCTTCGCATGCTTTCCAGGTTCTCGAGCTTCAGGAGGCGTGATCCGTGAGGCAGTGCGAGCAACGCTCCGTCAGGCCCCTTGCATTTGAAAAGGAATTCGCTCCCAGGAAACACGCTATAAGGACAGAATTGAGCATGGGATGGACCATTGGGCGGAATACATACCTCTCGGAAGAGTCAAGATCAGACTCTTGAACAGATGAACTCGAGACAAAATCGCCTGGTTCGTAATCCAGAGGAAAAATGTCGTCTCTAAGATACAGTGGTAACGGGATGAAGTCGTCGGGAACACCTCTGGAATTTATAGGGTGTTCTGCGGAATAGTAGATGTTGAAGAAGGGGTCGAATGCACCTTCCGGTGTTACCCGACCTACATGTCCTATCCTCACGCCACTTGTTCGGTATTCTGCTGGGAGATTCCTCTGAGGGTCCGGCACATACAGTGGGAACCCACGCTTTTGATATAGTAGACGTCGGCAATATATTTCGCTTTCTGAAAGGATTTCGGCAGGCGATGAGGTTGCGGTAACAGTAGCAGTCTAGATGCAGCTGATTTGAGCTGTGGACATCACAGAAGGAAAACCGATTACACGAGAAGGCACAACAGTTTGGGCTGGAACTGGTAAAAATGAGCAATCAACTGATTCCTGTTGCGTGAAGATGCCTACCTGGAGGCGACACGGGAACCGGCGGCGGTTGAGCCGCGACTGGCGGATGATTGTTCACATTTCCCAATACAAACTGTCCTCCAACAATCTGGAATCCGGATGCGTTTGGTAAAAAGTGAGAACTGATCATGAGCTTGATTAGTCTGGGGAAGTCAAGAAATTGAATGCATTTTACCTCTGCGAGGGCAGCGAGGCAAGAGGGGCCTCGGTAGTGGTCGCCGCAAGTTCCTCTGGCGTTGCTACCACAAGTTCTTCTGGCATTGTGTTGGGAGAGAGCAAGGACTGGGACTCCGTCGCTGTGGCCACAGCAACTTGACAGGAATGACAGGATTGCTATACTTGGTGTCTGTAGCTGTGCATGATCACGGTGTGAGCCGCGCCTCACTGGCATGCCGGCAGAGATTCTTTGTCACAGAGTCTGCCAGTCGAGGCCTCGTCCAAGAAATTGCCCTTGAAGAGAGTTATATATGCAGCTGTCTGATCCAATGGTCAATTATGTAAATAGCAACTGTACTCTCCAAGTCTTCAAGTTGTCGTCTGGGAGAGAACCGAAACAGCACTGAAAAATTGAGCGAGTTCCAAGCGAGTTCGACGGAGTTCAGGTTGAGTTCTTGATTAGAACGAGGGGAGGGGGGGATTATATTGTACTCGCGTGGTCCACAACATGACCAAGGAACGAGTTTAGACGCCAATTCAAGCATCTGTGTAGTAAAGAGACTAGTTTAGTTCAGTTTCAGCGTAAATTTTTTGGCTGGAGGTCTTGAGAATCTTCCAGCTCTGTCGTTCTGGTCACCTTGAATTTTCACTTGTGTACGGACTTCAGAACCGTTGGTGAGTGATTTCGGGAGAAACGATTTGGCTACACGGTGGCAGTGCAACCAGTCGGCAAGCGCATCAAATGCCCCCGTGACCTCGGCAACGGCCGGGCAGGCTTGGACGCCACCCGGACCAACCGATTTTCGCAAGCAAGATGCCAGCTAACGTCAAGCCTGGTTTATGATTTCAAACCCACGTCCTAGCACCACTCCAGCCTTCCAACTCCCGAGGCGAACGTCTCATAAATTCGTCCGAGTCCAAGTTGTGTCCCGTTTCTTTGCTCTTGACTCGAGAGCACCACGGCCCTCTCAGTCTTCCCCTTGCTTCCTCGCACTACTTCTCCCCATTCCGCCTTACCGTATCTTTCCACCGCATCGCATTACGCCAAATATCGTCAACGTCCCACCTTCAAGCTTGGGATGCTCTCCCTCGTCTTCTCCCTTCCTCGCGGCCGCGCCTGCTCCGTTTTCAACCCCCCACGAGCTCGAGTCTCCATCGGCTTTTCCTCTGTTCAGAGTGCCCATTCCTTCGTTACCTCGCTTTAATACAAGGCTTCCAGAATTCGCCATCTTCCTTTTACCACCGCGCAACAAAACTAATCCACCAATTAGGAACTTTAAGAAGTCGGGCGATACTGTCACGCGCCCCAAGGTTCAGTACGTCTCGACGCACGTATATATTCACCTAAGCTTACCGTTTTTATCTCAGAGCACACATCTGACTCTCCGCTCTCGCTGCAGGTGATCGACGCGCATGTGTATTCTGTCTCAGAGCCTTCGAGAACCCTCCTTGCTTTTACTTGGGTACGGCGTCACTCACAGGTCAACAGCTTCCGTTGAACCGTGGGTGCAGAAGGTTTTTTTTTGCCCTTAATGACGAGGGACTGACGAGGGCCGTGCCCATATCATTAGTACCCCGCGTTAAGAATTCAGTGCCATTTTCCTAGTCACAACATGCCGAGGTGAGCTCTGTATTTTTCAACTAGCGATTCAAGGCGGAGGTTTAAAATAATATATCCCGGCAGATTGATGGCCGATGACTTGTACGTTGTGGTCATCACGGGCCGCAGTTTGAATACAACTTTAGAACGACGGCAGGGACGGCGCCTGACGGTGGCGCTGGCAGGAGTGGGAGCGGGTACGGGCGTCGGAGCGACAGCCGGCGCGGGAGCGGGCGCGGCAAGCGGGGGGAGGAGACACAAATAGGAGTGCGAGCGCTAGCGCCACTGGCAACAGGGGCCTCTCAAAAGCCGCACAAGTACACGCGGCGGAGGGAGGACGAAGCGTGCCCGGGCGGCATAGAGCACTGCTCTATTTATTCAACACGACGTGAGAGCTTTTCATATGCAGACAGACGGCCATCCCGGACTACTATGAAAGTGGGTCTATTCTTCGTGGGGTACCCTCTCATTAGAGCTTAGAAGCTGCGTATCATGTCAGACCGCTTTGAGCTCTTGGTCAGAATTAAACGCGGATGGGCTCTTGAGCATAGCTTTGGATTGCACTCTAAGCCAAGTCATTATTATTGAGCAACGGGCCGAATGATCGGCGCCAAGTGCTTGGAATTTGTCGTTGAGGATTACGCAAGCGTTTTAAGTATGTCCGCCAGTCAATGTTCAAAATATTTTTCGCGCTTAACCGGTCTTGGACGTTAACCTCATGTCGAATGCAGCCCGCGCGAAAGAGCAGGTTATCACGCACGCGACTACCACGTACCATCAAAATTGCAAACATGGATCAAGATGGTGCATTGTTTGCCAGGCTTGGTCGGCAACGACCTCGGAATACCTGCGGACAACCAGTCTACGCGGTGCTAGGCGGTATTTAATTTCTCCACGTTTCATATTGCTCTAATCTCGGAAAAACGGCGTATGGCGGGGGCCTGCGGGAACACGGATGCCACACGCCGGCGGCGCGTCGCGTCATACCCATTACTGGGCGGCTATGACAGCA